>CM029498.1:30965863-31211548 GCA_017140595.1 Eucalyptus curtisii
ACTTTCGCATGATGTGACTTTCGTATTTAGCATTTTGTAAAGTTCTCTATTTCGAAATGATCGCGTGGGATTTCTTTTTCCACAAAAATTCCAACAAAACATGGACGACATGTATACATCGTCTTATGGGTTAGGGACGAAACCCCGTTGAGCATTCAAGCATAAAGGCACACTTCGCCTGCAGAAACGAAGGAGAAAGTCCCATAAAAGACTGGCGCCAGTATACTAATGCCAATGTTGCAAATCACAAGAATTGGCTTGTGGCAGTGTCCAAAGCGTCCCATCACATTTCATTACATGCCATCAGAAGCAAAGGCATATAATCTCCTTTCTCTTGTGAAATATATTTAACTCATCGCAACTTTTAAAGTACCGCAAAAATTGTGAATTACAAAGTAGCAACAGAACCAGAATGTACCTGAACCGTCAATCCATGTCAATTTCTCATTAGGACAAAAATGTGCAAAATCTCATCTATACAGTACATGTTAACAAAAGCAAAAGTTCAGAAAAATCTTTTGACCTCAGGTATCGTATCTTTTGACATAATGTACAAAAACCCTATCTAAATCACTCCATGCGATGTCATTCGGAGAAGTATTGCCAAGCAATTGCAATCCCAGCTACCAATATGATTTTTAGTATGAGTTTTAAACTAATAAAAGATGATGACCTCGCTGATGACTGTGACGTTACCACTGGTTTTCCTCCAAGCTTGGCGGACAGCTTACTAAGCAGACGAGACAGTGGACTGGACCTCTTGTCTGCAAGTTGAACATTCATAAGAAAAGGTTGCGAAAGATATCAGAATCTGAATAGGATAAATAGAAAAAGTTGCAGGTCATGATCATTTCCATTAAATGGCATGTTGAATAAAATGGATGAAAGATCATTGTAGGCAAAGGTATATTATATCTGCTGCTTTTTGCAGGTAAAACTTATAAAGCTAACCAGATATGGTAGTAGGTTTGTGGAAGTTTGTCTAAAACACACACAAAAAAAAAAAAAAAAAAAAAAAGAAGAAAGAAAGAAAAGAAAGAAAAAGTAGGAATCTCAGGTTTCTCGCTGTCAATACACTTTCAGGGACCATCTCAGTTCGCTGATATTTCTCCATGATGGACTAATGAGGCAAATAAGATACTTCACATACATACATACATACATACATATGCAAAAATAGACGAAAAGTTTTCTAACGGTGCATCACTCATTGAAAAGAGAAAGGGTAAGACTATGTTTTGGACTGCTACCAAAAACTTCAATAGCAAGCATTGCTCTAGGTATATATTAAAAAAATTCTTTACAAGATGAACAGACAGATACATGAATCCTGGAGATGGGAACTGCAACAAATTTTCATAGTGATTACATGGTCTATCTCATACTATCATGGTACTGGAAAAAGGTCGAACTTAAAAGTGGTGATGAAAGCAAGAACACCTCAAATCCAGAAAAGTTTCTTTTCGAAAATTGACTATATCATCCATCAAGTCATCAAACCAATGACCCTGGTGTCAAGACAAAGTACCTTTGCTTTTTGAGAAATCTTTCCTCCTCATTGACACGTCTACGAACCACGTTAAGCAGAGACCCAAAATATAATGCAAATACGGTGCATGTAATAGTGATCACATTGTAAGGCATGCTGAAATCAGGAGTTGTCAGAGGAACTAGCAATACTTCTGTGTAAGATCGAACAGGAATGTTGTCCTGCAAATGTTAAAAATTCATAAGAAGCAATGAGTATGTTTCTTCTTCACTCAGTAGTAATTAAAAACAAAAAACAATACAGCCTTTTAGTACCTCAAACCTAGACAACACCGCCGACTGTTTTGACGAGTTATCTTCACCAAAATGCATTTTCACGTGAAAGTTAGGAAATGTTATTACAGCTGGGGGGATGTCAAATCCCTGATTAGCATCCGGAGGATATTCATCAATGTGCAGAAATCCCTACATCAATAAAAGAAAGCATAACAATAAGAATCTGACGTTGGAGAAATATGATTAAAGCAGGCGAAAATCAGCAGCGGCAGCATGTGGATGGCCCCAACTTGGAATGCTGTATCTTTCTGGGAACCACTGAAAATCCTGAAATGATAAAAAAACCAGTTTTTGCAAATGCACAGTCCATTCATGCCACAACCAAGATAAAAACAGAGAAGAAGCCCCTAACTAAGCAAAAGCCAGTGGCCTATCATTGTAGGAAAATACAATATAAAATCCCAGTGCAGATTTAACTCTTGCACCTGCTGATATAATAGATATTTCAGTTCAACAATGCAAATAGTAGTGGATCTCTTTCTACCATGTCTTTAACTTGGAAACTTATCATTCTGTTGCTCCATTCCTTATCATCCTAAAAGGCCTTTGATGGGGAAAAAAAATCATGCTATTATGTTTCTTTTGAAAATATAGTCTATATCAAGTATGGTCACTCACATCATCATCATCACCTCCTCTTTCGAAGGTGACATGATGCCATCGCTTAATGGAGCATCTCTTACGGATGCTAGAGTTTTGCAAATGCACAGTCCTAGTCCATTCACGCCACAACCAAAGATAAAAACAGAGAAGAAGCCCATAACTAAGCAAAAGCCAGTGGCCTATCATTGTAGGGAAATACAATATAAAATCCAAGTGCAGGTTTAACTCTTGCACCTGCTGATATAAGAGATACTTCAGTTCAACAATGCAAATAGTAGTGGATATCTTTCTACCATGTCTTTAACTTGGAAACTTATCATTCTGTTGCTCCATTTCTTATCATCCTAAAAGGCCTTTGATGGGGAAAAAAAATCATGCTATTATGTTTCTTTTGAAAATATAGTCTCAACGTTATATCAAGTATGGTCACTCACATCATCATCACCACCTCTCTCTTTTGAAGGTGACATGATGCCATTGCTTAATGGAGCATCTCTTATGGATGCTAGAGAGATGAAAATGTCCAGATGTTGATGAGATCCCTAGAGATTAAACAAGGTCATGTTTCACTCTCAATTGTGGCTTTAAAGCTTTCACTTATGGCTTTTATTGCATTTATCACTGCAGGTTGTTACTAAGATGCTTTAGCTGTTATATCTTACAAAAATGATGTAAAAAGGTGTAAGGGGGACTATAATCCAACACAGATTTCATGTTCTTGATTGTTTGATATAACTTCTGAGATTCTGCATTTATTTTCACTTGCAAATAGAACAATAACCAAAAGAGTCTTAATCAATATTTTTTAACCAAAAATTGAAAAGATTTTCTACTATACTATACCAACAAAGAAGGAACCTACTGTGCTAATACTACGTGAATATTTATAAATCATTGCCATCATTTGTTAATGCAATGCATATGACTAGTGTTCTGCTCGATTGAGCACTAAATAATCTAACAGAAACTTTCGTCTATGAC
This sequence comes from Eucalyptus curtisii, assembly GCA_017140595.1. Lineage (NCBI taxonomy): Eukaryota > Viridiplantae > Streptophyta > Magnoliopsida > Myrtales > Myrtaceae > Eucalyptus > Eucalyptus curtisii. Next base: position 30,969,272 of record CM029498.1, read on the forward strand.
AAGATAATTGAAATTGACAAGAGCAAGATGTCAAAGCGAACCTTGTCAAACTCCAAAGTGAAACCAGCAGAGTCTACACTACAGGGTAATTTCAGAATCATCTCCAACAACCCTGGAGATACTTTGTCTTCTGAGGGTGAAACGCGTATCTTCTCAATGATATCTGAAACCGCTATAGGCTTTCCATCCACAAACACTTTCATTGTATGAAAGTAAACCTTGATATACCAAGGCACAACTTGGAAAACATTTACATCCACTTTACAACTCTCTCCCATGGCTTTGGCATTTGTTAGTCCCTCCTTGCTCTTGTTGATCTCAGGGAGATAGCAATAGCACCTCTTTCATTCCCACTTCCCATTAAGAATCGACTGACACGTAAAGGCAGTTGTGGGCACGACCAGACTAAAGGAGTCTTCCAAGTAAAGCCAAGATCAAAAGGTCCCAATTCACTGTGCTTCTTGACTGAAAATTCATACAAAATTGCTGAGGAGCCCTCACTACGAGAATTAACTTCATTAATCACCTTATCTGGCTCATCAGATAACACAAAGGCAGGATTACTGAGAAAACTTTCTTCCATTATACTTTCAACCCCAAGTTCCTGATTTCCATTTTGCAGATGTTTTAGTTCTCTCACCAGATCCCAATCAAGTTGAGATAAACATTAGAAGACTTGGCAAGAAGACATGTCCCACTGATTTTCCTCCCAAAAAGTGAACTCATAGACCAGCTCGGTTGTAATTTATTTTCCCCATAATTCATTGTAATCGTCTTCTGAATGTTAGGATGAAGAACAACTGTAAGAGTCTGTTCGAGTATGATGCTTGAGTGAGTTCCATCAGAACTAGTCTTAACTGACCTCAATCTCAACCTTTGAGAATGATAAAATCCTCTATAGATAGATGGTCTGTCCATCAACAAAGATATCCCAGCTTTATCACGGCAAGGAAGGAGCTTTAACCATGGAGTTAAGTTTTCGGTGCAAACAGCCTCACGAGGAAGTGTGCCATACCTCAGGCTTCCTGGAGCAGGCCTGAAGCTCCATTCAGGTGCGGCATAAGCCGTTGAAGATTCAAGGAAGTTGATGGAAGCACAGAAAAGTCCTGAAAGACTATGGGTTAAATTCTTCCAGGAAGCATTAACATCATCTGAAGGGACATCAAAGACAGCCCATAATTCAACCCCAGGTGGCTTCGCATTGCTGCTTGCTATTGGTTCAAATCCACCCCAACTTTCGTAATTCCACCGACCTTGTGTAAAAGACAACTCCATTTCTTGAATGTGGAATTTCTTCACCTGTCAAAACAGTACTAATCCGTAAGTTATTTTGCATCCTAAAGATCCTACCAAAGAGCAGTTTCTTTGGAGTGTGTTTCGGAATAAGTAGGTTGAATGTAATCAGGTTAACACTGTAAATTGCTCAAACGCATTCACCACAATGATAGTTTACTAGAGTACATCTATTGAGGACATGAAATGAGATTTCACTCACTATTTGAGATAAAAAATGCAATAGAATAAAAATCAGATTGGTCACAGCAAGTAAAAAAAAGAAGATCCCAATTAAATTTAATTCCTTCCCACTGCCATGAGCTAGCCTGTCAAGTCAGCACCAATAGATGATGTCACTCTGGCATTTGAACCATGGGCGAGCAGTGATACTCTTGGAAGAACATGTCCCTTTGGCATGACAACTAAGGGTGGAGCACCGAAGCCCTTGGAGCCAACACTCTTGGAAAGACTTGCACGAGTAGTTCCCACGAATCCAATAGAATAAGACGGGGTCCAATTCATTAGTTTCTGAAATCGTTCAAACAAGCTCAGGTTCTAGAATACGATCCACATCAACACCATCAGGAATGAAGACATCTAGGGTACCCACTCGAACCGATATCACCCGGAGAGAGAAAATCACAAATCTCTTCGCACCGATCCTCTTTCGTGTGCAGGGCACATAAATACCCACTACAGGTTTCGAAATTTATAAAACCAATCCAAAATCCTACAGTGCAGATAACCTACCCACCTGGAACCGCCCATCCGCAATACAACTCATCACCAAAAATGAAAAATTACGTTTCCAACAAGAGTAATGTAATTCCATGATACTGTAAAGAACAACAGATCTCCAAATGCTCTTCCAGAAAATTCAATCTCGTTAACGAGTCTTAAAAAGTAACTAAATAACGGAAACACTATAGTTTTCAAGACAACCGACTCTGAGCATAATGAATGCAAATCAAGATCAGTTCTTTGCAAAATTAAAAGCATTCCTTATCAAGAATGCTTAAGAACAACCTCCTGCCGGCCCGAACCACCAAAGTTGGGCAATGGAAAATCCGCAAATCGAAAAAAAAAAAAAAAAAAAAAAAGTGGAATCGAGAGAGGGGGCAGCGTACGAGCTGAGCGATGGATTTGGGGAAGAGGCGGTGGTGGCGGCCGTAGGAGGGCGTCTCGGGAGCGCCGGTCTCGAAGTGGAAGTGAGCCAGCACCTTGCGGTCGGGCAGCGGCTTCAGCAGCAGCGCCTCCGAGAAGTCTTTCCTCTCCCGCTCCTCCCTCTTCGATCGCCGATCCGGAAGCGAAAGCCGCCGCCGGGAGGAGGAGGAGGGCGGGGAGGAGTATCGAGAGAAACGCCATTTTCGAGCCGCCGGAGAGGGAGAGGGAGAGGGAGAGATGGGGTTTCAGCTGCGAGATTCGGCGAGGGAGAACTCCATCGGAGGGCGAGCTCGTCGGAGGAAGGTCGCTCCTCGTTTCTCACTTTGTTCGGCGACTGCGGGAACTCTTTCCTCGTCTTTTTTTTTTTCTTATGAAAAATATGTGTAATTAACATTTTGAAAATCATCGCAATTTAAAAGTGTGTTTATTTGGGAAAAATAATATAATAAAAAATAATTTTTTTATAAATCATTTTTAGGAAAAATATTTTCCCGTTTTTCGGTTGGAATATTCATTGTCTTAACTCTACGCAAGTATATTGACTTATCATTTTTAGTAAATCGATTGTGCAAAAATCCAAAAATTAATTCATGGAAAAAAATTTTGCTCAAAGAAACACTTTTTAAGAAGGCTCTCACACTATTTCAACCTCTCAAATATTTGCTTTGCACTTTTATGCTCTTAAGTGCTGTTTGATAACGTTCTGGAGAATACTTTGTTTTTGTTTTTTCATTCTCTCGGAATAGAAATAAAATATAAACGCGTTTGGTTTGGAACAATTTGCTTATGGGAATAGATTCAAAACAAAAGAAAAAACAAAAACAAAATTATTTCTGCTTCCACCTAACAACTCAAGAAACAAATTCTTTACCCAAAAAAAACAAAAACAAGTTTTTTTTCTTCCTTTCTTCTTCCCCTAGTTGATCGTTGGCCTCGGTGTGGCTAGGTGAGGCCCCCGCATCTCATCGTGTTGAGCGAGGTCCACTTAGCCTAGATCCGCGAAGCCGACGCTCACGCTCGGCCGATTTTCGGCAAAATTAACCTGGATGGACTCAATTAATAAGAATAAAAAATTTAGGCTCAATTGACAAAATTAAAATATTTAGAATTAAATTAACAAAAATACACTAAATTTAAGACTTTTTGAATAATTTTCCAATTTAAATGGGTATGTTATAAATTCATTTCTAATTCACTTAATAAATAAGACTCTTCATTCTTCATGAGAACTTCTTCTAGACCAGACCCTCTTCTCCCGCTCCCTCTTCGATTCTCAAAAGGCTAATATATCCCAATTCACATGAGATGGCCTTACGCTTCAACCTGTTGAGATGAGATGGTTCCTCAACCTACTTGTGAACTAGAAAAGGTCCGGTGGGCTTTGGACTCGGCCTACCCCATTATGGGCTTGGCCTCAAGCCCAACCTATAATTGCTTGAAGTTCCTTTCATGGTAACATTTCGCAAATGATATAGATAAATTTGTGTTTCATGATTTATGGATGATTTGGAACCATCTATATTTAATCTAAATCCAAAGTCAAAACCCACTTCATGATTAATGGAAGGCTTGAGCCAAACTTTCACCACCATCTTCACACTCCTGTCCATAACCTCACCGAAGCTCCTCGGATCGACAAGTCGCGATCCATGTAGCTTACCCATTATTGAAAGGCAACAATTTAATAAGAAAACTTGCCTAAACACACAAGGATCCATAGTCTGGTGCAGGCTAGATAAGATATGGGTCGCTAAATTTATATTACATATAAAAATGAATTAAAACGGATTAAATAGATCAATTTGGGTTGACTATTTTTGACTACTTTGGGATCGAAGGAGATATAGTTGCTTTGACTTATTTTAATTTAAATTATTTGCTGAGATTAGCTTGGTCATCAATGCAGCGCACCCAAGCTTGTGGAGGGTATGAATGTACGGTAATTTATCATGGGGAGCGTCATTTGGGAAGTCACATTTATCTTGTTTCCTCAAACTCCGTGTCCAATCTGATCCTGGATGGTTTCTGCCATGCCAGATACCGCTCAACTTGATTGTTAACTCAGCGGAGAAGGTTGAGTCTCCTTCCTTTTCCACCGGGGTCGTTCGCTGCCCCACGCTTACCGTCTTTATGAAGCCCATATTTACACTGGACAACTTGACTTTGTATACATACAACTGCACCACAGGGTGAATATCTCCTGCACTATTTGGGATATCATTGCCCCTTGTGTTGGTTTTCCGTTCGTCCTCATTTATCTGCAGCGGCGGTTTGGGGGCTGTCGCATGCTTTCCCAGAGGTTTCAAGTTAGTAATGTGTATGAGAAGATGCAGTGAGCCATGTCAACTCGAAAAATGAAGCCGTGAAAGAGAGAGCATTTGCAGCACTCGATCACTTATAAAGTGATCTCGTTTTGCTTGAGTCTCATCACGTGTAATTCTCATTCGTTTCATTTACATGCGATCTTGAATTCTGCTTGGCCATCCTATACAGTTGGGCATGCCTCGGTTAGAAAAAGAAACTGTGACAGCGGATTTCAGAGAGGTCCGCCGTGGAGCTGGTTAGGGTACCAGGTTAACTATTCGGAAACTCAAGCAGATAACAAACCTGCACTCTGCTTTCTTCAGTCCAAAAAGTGAGGCCTTGCCTAACAAGAGGGACCTTCTTTGATGTATCCATCATTTTTCAACGTGGGATGTTGTTGATTTGGCATAGTCATAGATATCACCAGTATAACATCGCCATCTTCGCATCTCTCTTGGAAGAGGTCTAATACTAAATTATAACCAGGTTGTAACAACCATCTAGGGATATTCAAAGGGCAAACGTCTCTCTCAAGTACCAATTATGTGAAGATTATTGCTTCACTCAGCATCTGTACAGACCCCCAAAGATGAATTTTCACCCTACGCGACAAGTCGCAAGAATCAAATGACACCCAGCTTCAGTTTGGACCACACCACCAGAAATCTAAACATGAATATGACCCATCCTTAAAGTGGTGAAACTGGAGCTAGTCCCTCAGAACAATTTCCCTGTTGGCGACAAGTGAAACGAACTTAAATGCTAAGTGATAGTCTTCACACATACGTAGATTTTTTACAACCGTGATGGTCATGCCATGGCTAGTTTTCGCCCAAATGCAACAGCAAGCTTCTCACTATGAAATCTAAGTGCATATTCCCTTTCCTCCCCTTATAACTCACGCATCAATGAATCGGCCAATGGTAACCAGCCTGGGCACATCTCAACATCAACTCATTCAAATACTCATATACGATATTTGCTTCAGGATGAGACTTGTCGCCCATGCTAAACATATGTCTTTCCGTCAACTTCTATAATGCTAAAACCAACTTGCTTTCTCAGCCCTCTCTGTATCATCATGTTTCTAACTCTTTGCACTCTGTCACTCCGACCAGCCAAGGCATATATGTTAGAAAGCCTGACATAGTGGCCTGGATTATCCGGTTCACTGTCTAAGAGATGTTCAGCAACTCTTACTCCCAAATCAAAATTCTTATGCATCTTGCAAGCCCCAAGCATAGCAGTCCACACGGCCGGTGGAGGCTCCGTAGGAATTTTTTTTCAATAAACTCGTAAGCTTCATCAAGGAATCCCACTCGCCCAAGCATATCAACCATGCATACATGGTGTTCTAGTCCTGGCCCTACATCATATTCTTCCTTCATGCTTGCAAATGCATGACCCCACGTCAACTAGCCCAGCATGAGCACCACCACGAAAGTGATTTTGTTAGGCCATGGGCCTCCGAGTCGCATTTGGTCAAATAGTTCAACTGCTTGGTTTCCACATCCATTTGTCGCATATGCCGATATCATAGCTGCCCAAGCAATAACATAAAAATATTTCCCTCGTCGAATCAAAAACTTCCCTCGACTTGGTAATATTTCCACACCTAGCATACATATTGATTAGCGAAATGCCTAACACAACATTCATATCAAATCGTCCATAACATACTCAACGCTCCCAACCCCCTAACTCAACGCTCCCAACCGCGCACAAGTAGCCAAAACTCCCACAAACGTAGTGGAATCTGGCTCAATACCAGATTCCCTCAGACGATCAAACAATTCAATTGCCTCCTTAGCAGACCCATTCTACTCGTACCCAGAAATCATCAAATTCCATGTAATAAATGTTCTCTCCCACATTTTATCGAACACCTCATGAGCCACATTCAAATGACCTGACTTCGCATAAAAGTGACTGGAGCCGATTGAACATAATGATCCGACCCAAACCCACAATTAATAATTGTAGAAGTGTGCACAGAAAGTTGTGGAGGTTTGAGAGTGGAGGGGGTAGATGTGTTTCTAAAGGATGGTTTTTTCTCTCAATTGGCTCACAGGAGTAGTGTCTCCGACACAAATTCGGAATGATTTTAGGGCATAACAGTTCATTTTCACAAATACTAAAGCTGATTCCTGGAAAGAGCCAATTTGTCAAATTTAGAAACCTTCCTTCCTTATTAACGCGAAAGCTATGTACAACAATCTCTGCATAATTTCTACTGACGGAACCTTCCTTCGGTTGGTCCTCAGAATTCAAGATCTTGACTTTTTGTTAATTGGTTGACTTGCACGTATTCTCGACCAGGTAAACCCGCCCCTTTTACTGACCCGCCATCAACGCCCGTCAGACAAAGGAGCCTCCTATGAAAGACCACGCATTTACCACCCAATCGTCTTGTCACTTTCGACTCAGCATTGTTGGACTGGCGATTCCCCGAAGACCGCTGGCTAATGAGAAATCAAGATTTGTCGGTTCAAGGAAAGACTTTAAGAGTTGCTAATTCACACCATGTCAAAGCCATTGCTGCGAAAGAAAGAGCAACCACATTTGAGTTGCATAAGCGGAAACTCTTAGAAATGTTTCCTTATGTTTTGCTTCTTCTCTCTGTCTCATTCAGCCCCTCTTTGTCCGCAAGCACCGACACCATCTCACCCGGCGAGTCTCTCTCCGGAAACCGGACATTAATCTCTCAGGGAGGAACATTTGAGATGGGCTTCTTTTCACCAGGTAACACTGGTAACCACTACATTGGCATTTGGTACAACGGCTTACCTCAAAAGACTCTGGTTTGGGTCGCAAATAGGAACCGTCCGGTGTTTGACCCGTTCTCCTCGGAGTTGAAGCTCCTCCGGGACGGTAATTTAGTCATACTCGCTTCATCCGAGCGTCAAATCTGGTCGACTGGTTCGACATCACTCATGCCTAATTCAACTTCAGGAGTGCTCCTTGACAATGGAAACTTCATATTAAGGAAGACATCCGATGTGTCTAGTGTTGCTTGGCAGAGTTTCGATCATCCCACTGATACGTGGTTGCCAGGTGCCAAGTTTGTATATCATTCACATACCTCTGAACGGACAGTTTTGGTGGCTTGGACAGATTTAGATGATCCAGCTCCCGGGATATTCTCTGCCATGCCGGCATCAGAAGGAAAATTTCAGTTATCGCTATTTAACAGGTCAGAAGCCTACTGGAATGGTAGTGACTGGAATGGGGATGATTATGGGCTTCAGCCTTCACTGACAGTGGTAAACACGATAAACTTCACCTACGTTTCGAATGAGAATGAGACCTATTCCAAATATTCCTCAGTTGCTCCCTATAATCTTTCTAGGATAGTGCTCGGACCGACAGGGCTGCTCAAGCAATTAGTATGGGCAAGGCATATCCAGGAATGGAAAGTGCTTTGGACACTACCAATACAAACGTGTGAGATTTATCCCTTTTGTGGTGCTTCTTCTAACTGCAATCAGAGTGATGCACCGGTTTTGTGATTGCGCTCTTGGATACTTAGATCATCTGAAGCTGGAAGATCATATGGGCGATGCAAGAGGAGAAATGCGTCGAAATGTAGTGGTGACAGGAAAGATAATTTTTTTCCTCATGCCTCATATACAATTGCCGAAAAATTATGATTCGTTCATGGTAGAAAACATTGATGCGTGCAGGTCATTGTGCTTGAGCAACTGTTCGTGCAGTGCATACGCTTACGTTGCTAACTGTCAAATATGGACGGATGAGAAATTTTTGGTTCAACATTCTGCCGGTGATGCAGTTTTTAAAGATTTCTATGTCCGGATTGCGGCGTTGGACTGGAAGGAGGAGAGTAAGAAAAAGGGGAAACCCAGTTTGAATTTCATAGCAGCAGTTGTTGTGTCCTTAGCTTTTCTCGTGCTCCCTGGTGTGTTGCTGGTGACTATTAGGACAAGACGGTTTGCTCGTGCAGTGGACGATAATTTGCTGCATTTTGAATATCGAGTTCTGAAGAAGGCGACAAAGAACTTCTCTGAGAAAATTGGGGAAGGAGGGTTTAGTTCTGTTTTCCGGGGGGCACTGCCAGACTCAACTCCTGTAGCAGTGAAGAAACTTGCAAACCAAAACCAAAGTAACAAACAGTTCCTTGCGGAAGTTAGAACTATCGGAACGATACAGCACGTCAATGTGGTTCGACTGCGTGGCTTTTCTGCAGAAGAGTCGAAGAGGTTCCTAGTTTATGACTACCTTACAAATGGTTCGCTTGCAGCTCATTTGTTTCAGAAAGGTTCCAACACCCTCGATTGGAAAACCAGATACAACATTGCCATTGGGATTGCTAAAGGATTGGAGTACCTCCATGAGAGGTGTCGAGATCGCATCATACACTGCGATATCAAGCCGGAGAACATACTTTTGGATGTAGAACTCGCACCACAGATTGCTGATTTTGGCCTCGCGAAGCTCGTGGGACGGGATGCCAGCCAGGTAATTACCACCATGAGGGGAACCAGAGGGTACCTCGCACCAGAATGGATTTCCGGAGGAGCCATTACTTCGAAAGTGGACGTTTTCAGCTATGGAAAGATGCTCTTTGAGATCATATCGGGAAAGAGAAACATTGAGGAGCTGAATAGTGATATGCGTGATTATCTACCACTTCGGGTAGCTAATTCAATAGCCAAAGGAGAAGAGGTCTTGCCACTTGTGGACCGCAGATTGAAAGGACTCGTGGAGATGGAAGAATTGTGCAGAGCATGCAAAGTGGCTTGTTGGTGCATTCAAGACAGCGAGAAAGATAGACCAACTATGTCTCAGGTAGTTCAGATTTTCGAGCGGGTTATGGCAGTAGAAAAGCCTCCAATCCCAAGAATTTTGTTGCAACTGGTAGGAAGTGATGAGATTGAGGCATAAAACGAAGCACTATGTCCTTTCTTTGATAATTCATGGGCATGGTGTTGTTGGATGTATGCCCTAAAGCTACTATGTAATAGTTACATGTTAGGGATTTCAGTTGTACTATCATTATTATTATTTAATTAATGGTAATGACGTGTTCATTCATTTGTCCAAGTATTTTATATTTATGAATGATTCCATAAGATTAGTTGCAACTAAACCTGTTCTTAAGACGTCAATAATATATGTGACGGGTTCATAGTTAGGCTGAATCTTTAAACCGTTCCTGGTCAATGGATTATTGAGTGGATATTTATAATCCTGTTGAGACCGGTGTTCTTAACTTCACCATTAAGTATTGGATACTTGAAGGAATGATGAGTCGCATGTCATTGGATATTATGATGCCTGAGTTAGAATACAGATGTTTGTATTAGACAAGTTCACTAAATGTGACACATATAGAACGATTAGCAACATGGAAGCTTTTAGCGTGGTCAATGTCTAATTGTTCATGCTTTGGTCTTGTGTAAATAATCCTTAGACCTAAGGCATGGTGTTAACTGGTGTGTCGAACAACTATGGTTCACGGGTGCACATAATGCCGGGTCGTTAATCCGTCTTTATACTTGATGGTCATAATTTGTTCATATACTAAGTTGGACGTGTACGCAATATGGAATCTGTCTCCTTATTACATGCAATGTATAATAATGATGTCCTATGCAATCTGATTATGATAATGCATTGAAATCCTCGGCCGGGGTTGTAATCGAGAATAAATTGTTTATGTCTCGAATAAAATGCATGTCAATTAGATTTGTGCATATGATCGAATTGGTGACTTGACAAATATTCCATGGTCTTTGTTTGATCGGGACGTAGTAAGACAGAGGGATTGAATTACACCGTAGCCAAAGGCGACAGGTTCATTATGTTCTAAAAAAATTCACACTATTTGGGTAGCCATGACATATTGCTAGAGATCAATCATGACTTGTAGGACCTAAAGATTAATCGGGACAATTAATTCTTTTGGGAATACTAACGTGTTAGTACAAGTCTTACTACTAGCTTAGTGATGAACCTAGGGATGTCACACACCATAAACAATTAGGATAACATGGAACAAGAGGGAAATAATGTTGCAAATGTGTTTTCAATTGCTGCAATCGAATTGTGTCGACTTGAAATTAAATTAAATGAGATTTAATTTAATTCGTATTATAGTCACGAGCCTATCTGCATATGATGCACATACATGCCCAAAGTGAATATATGTTAATGTATTCCAAATGTACATATAAAGATTATGTTCATTTTATTTTTAAGGGGATTGATTAATTATTTATTTATTCAATTAATTAATTAATTAATCAATGATATGTGCGTTTCCTTTTATTAATAATAACTATATATATAAAAAAAAATTAAAGCTTCGTGCACATGCACGAAGCATGGATGGTCAGCAACCGTTGCGATTCGAGAGAGTTTTTTTTTTTTTTAGAAATACTGCTTAAAGGAGAGATAAGTTGGTTGCTGAAAATAGAGAGAAACATGTGCATGTTGTGTTTTTCGAGACGCGAGAAAGAAGAGGGATTCTCTCGTTCGGGCCGTGACTAAAAACATCAAGGATACGGCAGATTGTCTCCACGAGATTGCTAGCACGATCATAGTGGTGATTATCCGAAAGTTCTCTCTTCCATTCGACGTCCATTGTTAGTGTGTTTGAACTAGAGGTCCAACGTTTCAGACTCGAACTGAAGAACATCCGAACTAATTCGTTTAAAGCGCGCTTGAGAGGTAATTCGTTTAACTCCTTTTTATATCTAGATTTTTTATTAAAACGCATGAACAATGCCTTTGGAGAATCATGTATAAAACATATCATCTTTGTTTCCGCTGTATTTTTTTTAATTTTACCTATACATGATTCATGAAACCCCAACAAAGGGTATCGAGCCAACCTTAGGCGTTTTTCGTGCATTTAATTGATTTATAGTTCAAAGATATTTTTACGTTCTAATGGCCAATTTATTTTTTGTTAAGAGAATCTCTTGCTCTTACGCGGCCTATAGAAGTTGATTAATTTATGTGATAAATTTAATCAACTAAGCAAAAATTGGAACTAAATCAATTTTGAATTAAAAATCCATAACTTGTTATACTTTGTATTTATATTCTGCGAATGATTCGCAATTGTGAATTTAAAGTTGACAACGCAACTTCCGTTCGGAATCACGCTCGTGAAATTTGTTTCATTGATTTTGATTTCTTGATGTGATTTGCATTGTTTGGCTTTAAATTTAATTAAATGTAGAATTTTATTTATGCTTTCCAGAGCTTTAAATTTTGAATTTATGGCTCGCAAGGAATGGTGGTGATCATGGAAAAATCCCTAATCATTATGATTGTTGTATGGATGAATGTATGATGATTACATGTATTCTTTTTTGGGTTGTAATTATTAAATGGAGGCTGCGTCCTTCCTTTTATATTTATTTTTATGAAATGTAATTTTAGCATAGTTTAGTATATCAATTGTTGATGTAAATGCTACGAGAGAGGAGAAGCCATTGGAGGAGCCATTAAGCCGGAGAGCTCTATGGGCCTGGTCTTTGAAGAGTTCAAAGATTCAAGAAAAATTGAAGGGCATGTCTCTATCATTAAAACATTAAAATGGTTAAATGGGTCTTTTTGGCTCGAGACCCATTGAACCATAATTCCATGATCACCACGTAGGATAGATGTTTATGTGATATCTATTTATTTATTGTGTTTATGTTATCATGTATGTTAAACCGGTTAACGTGCAAAGTGAGACCATTAATAACGACCAAAATCTCCTTATTAATAATATTAAGTCGAGACGGGTTTCGGATTCGTGGCCTTCAATCGTCGTGATTTGATCCAATATTATAGTGGTTAATTGACAAGCTATGGATACATAGGGGTTAATTACCATTCTTAATATTGGACCACTCCATTATGCATGTGATGTTGTGGGGTTGGAGCCAAATGATTTCTAATAATTGTCAGGTGAGGGAATCGTTTGTGATTTCAATACTTGCATGAGACGATGGGCTAGACTTAACTATGATCATGATGCCAATAAATGTTAGGTGAGACTTTCATGATCTAGAGGCCGAAGTTATGATTGAGACTCGCATATGATACGTTGAACAAGTTGGTTCACTCACTAAGTTCATAAAACACCAATAAATGTTATGTGAGGTGGGCTTTTGGCTAGTGGGACTCCAATCCCCACTAGTAATCTTTACCCAATAAATATTACCGCTTCCCATCTTAAGGAGTATGGGATTCGAATATAAGTTTAGTGGGAGGATCTATTTCATTTAAAGGCCAAAATGAAATAGTTATTTTGAAAGATACAATGGCTAACAATTTATTTTTTGCAACAGATATATTATTACTCTGAAAATGGTGACCACAAACCCACTTGCTTCTATACTTGACAAGAATTGTTTGATTTGGACCCAATTTCACTAACTAGGTGAGGAATTTGAGAATTGTTCTCAATTTAGAAAAAAATTGGGTATGTGCTTGATGAAAAGATGCCAAACTCCTTTCCTGAGGGTGGGACCCAAGAGGAGCATGTCACTTATGATAAGTGGCGCGACAATGACTTAAAAGTTAGGTCATATATGCTTGCTTCAATGAACAATGAATTACAGAAGAAGTATGAATCTATGGAAGATGCTAGGTCGATCATTTTGCACTTAAAGGAATACTTTGATGAGAATGGTTGAACCTCTAGATGTGAGATATCTAAGGCATTGAACCGTATGAGGACGGCTGAAGGATCATCAGTTAATGATCATGCTTTGAAAATGATCTGGCACATTGAAGAATTGGCTAGGCTGAATCTCGTTATAGACAACGAGTTAGCTATGGATTAGATCCTCCAATCTTTACCTGATTCCTTCTCTGGTTTTGTCCAAAACTTTCACATGCATAAGATGGAGAAAACTCTCGCTGAGTTACATATCATGCTGGTAGTTTATGAGAAGGAAATGCACAACACGAGACTAAATGTAGTGGCTATGACTAAGGCTTCTTCTTCAAGGGGTAAGACTGTTTTAAAGAAAAAGAAATGAAAGAGGCTGTCAAACTGTTGTGCAACCAAAACCCAAGATTGATAAAGGGAAATGTCATTCTTGTGGTGTCAAGGGGCATTGGAGGAGGAATTGTAAGAAGTACCTCGCGAGCTTAAAGGTCAAGCCCAAGGACCAATCTTAAAAAGGTATGATGTCTATGCTTATTGAAACTAATCTTATGATTAGTGCTGAATCCAGCTCATGCGTTCTAGATTTTGCTGTAACTTCACATATTTGTATATCTTTGCAGAATGCGGAAACAAGCGGGATGCTAGGGCGAAATGAGATTGTCCGACATTTGCCAATGGAGCAAGAGTTGTTGCGTTAGCTATATGAACTTTTTGTTTATGTTTGTCTTCTAGACATGTATTGGTTTTAAAGAACCGCTTGCATTATAAGAATGCCGTTAGGAACATCATCTCTATACCTCGTTTGGGTAAAGAGAAATATGAATTTTCTTTTGCGATGATGTATGTTCTATTTATCATAATAGAAGATGTGTTGGTTCTAACTTATTAGCCAATAACCTTTATACCATTATAATGTCCGATGAATGCGATTACCGATGTCAATAAGCAAAATAGAATTGATATAAATGCCATAACTAATAAACACCCTAGAGATAGTTCAAATAAAAAGTATGTTTGGCATATCCGATTAGGTCATATTGGAGAAGACAGAATTAACAAGTTGAGTAATGATGGGTACATTAATCCATCAAATTTTGAGTCATACTCGACTTGTGAGGTATGTCTTCTAAGAAAAATGACCAAAGCACCTTTTATGGGACATAGTCGCGAGCTGTTGACATATTAGGATTAATACATACAGATGTATGTGGACCAATTAATGAAACTGCTAGAGGTGGTTATAATTACTTCATTACCTTCGCTGATGTATGGTCATTTATATCTCATGAAGTATAAATCTGAATCCTTTGTAAAGTTCAAGGAATTCAAGACCGAAGTTGAGAAACAAACAGGAAAATGTATTAAGGCTCTTCGATCGGATCGAGGAGGTGAATACCTTAGTCTTGAATTCCGAACTATCTTAAAGAGAATAGCATTTTATCACCATGGACACCTCCGGAACTCGAGAACATAATAGTGTATCCGAACGAAAAAATCGTACTTTATTAGATATGGTGCGATGTATGATGAGTTACACTCGATTTGCCAATATCCCTTTGGGGATATGCGGATAGCTGTATATATATTGAACAGTACCATCCAAATCTGTTCCAACTACGCCTATGAGATATGGCATAGTAGGAAACCTAGTCTTAATCATATTAAGATTTGGGGTTGTCCTAGCTTTCGTAAAAAAATTGAAAATGGGAAAATTGGAGGCAAGATCGAACATGGTCGTTTCATTGGATATCCAAAGGAATCTCTTGGATATTATTTCTATTTTCATTCGACTAAAGAATTTTGGTAAGTAAGCACGCTTCTTTTTTGAAGAATTAGTTCATCCAAGAAGGTAGTCCGGGCGGAAAATAGTCTCACAAGAAGAAAATAATGAAGTACCAAACAATCGAGTTTAGATACCAATCTCTTATTCAAAGTGGGATCTTCGATACACAACCTCTTAGGAGAAGTGCGAGAACGTCTCACCTACCTTCTCGTTATAAACACTCGGTTGAACATATTGACCCATTATTCATTGTGAATGATAATGATCAACCTGGTGATCCTAAAACCTATGAGGAGGCGATGTCGGACATCGATTCTGGTAAATGGCTAGAAGCCATGAAATCCGAAATGGATTCAATGTATTCCAATGAAGTTTGGACCTTAATGCAAGTGCTAGTATGAACACCTAGAGGGGGGGTGAATAGGCGTAAAAACAATTTTTGCAAAGAACAGTGAAAATATTTTACTTTTGAAACTAAGTATGAAAAACAAAGAGACTTTGAGCGACTTCGACTTTAACTATAAATAGAACTACGAACAAAGTAACGAAGTTTAGGGAAGAGAATAAGAACACGGAATTTATAGTAGTTCATCTTAGATCAAGCCTACGTCCACTCTCCCATGCTGACAACCTTCTGGTTGGATTTCACTATGAATCAAAAGAGAATTTACAATCTTGTGATCTCAACTTCTCAATGAAGAGTCTTTACTGCTTTCTCACGAAGTCACACTATAAGTCTCTCTCTTTTGAATACAACTATGAGCTCGAGTGTAAGA
Organism: Eucalyptus curtisii; assembly: GCA_017140595.1. Classification (NCBI taxonomy): domain Eukaryota; kingdom Viridiplantae; phylum Streptophyta; class Magnoliopsida; order Myrtales; family Myrtaceae; genus Eucalyptus; species Eucalyptus curtisii. Next base: position 30,985,209 of record CM029498.1, read on the forward strand.
AGTAACAAAAGGATGGGAAGCTTCGACCGTGGAATTTCTCTTTCACGCACTCTATCGAACAATTGGAGAGTCCTCCTTAAATACTCCTTCATGCCTTCTCGACCGTTGGCACTTTCCAAAGAAATTCTTCCAATCAACCCGTTGGATGTAATCAATCAAGGAGATCTCGAGCCGTTTGAAAATTGTGATGAAAGCCTGTCAATCCTGTTCGCCCATACAACCAAGATCTTGGTTTCCATAAGTAGATTATTTCCAAAATTACTTGCCCTCCAAAAAGATTTGATGTATCTAAATTGATTTCAATAAAGATATTCAATCTCGTAGGTGATATTTCCAACCAGAACACCATATATACTCCATATGAACCGAACCCTTCAAGAAAGAAAGATAATCCCTTATTTGGAAAAGTCTTTATCCTTCTCTTTCGTTCAGTCTAGAATTTGTTAGAGTGAGCAGACTTTGACACAAAGTCTGGGAGTCTTCAAACTTTGACACAAAAGTCTGGAATTCTTCAGAATAGATTTTGAATAAGTTTTGTCAACTTCAAAACATCAAATGAGTTTTCTCTTACACTTAATTGACATGCCTAATGGTATTATACCAATTGGCTATAAATGGATCTTCAAGAGGAAGATGAATGTTGAAGGTCAAATTGGAACTTACAAAGCACGGCTAGTGGCGAAAGGATATCGTAAGAAAGAAGGAATTGATTATGACGAATCTTCTCACCTGTGGCCATGCTAAAATCCATTCGGATTATGTTGGTTATGAAAGTGCTAGAACGAGCACCTAGAGGGGGGTGAATAGGTGCGAATATTGATTCTGGTTTCTTTCACTCGATCGGTTCCTTCATAGGTGATGTGCAGCCTATCCCAAACTTCTTTAGCTGTTTCACAAGAAGATATTCTGTTATATTCAGTTGGAGATAATGCACAATATGAGGAGTAAATTGCTTTTGCATCAAGAGCTTGTCTCTTAGTTATCTCCTCTTGAGTCATCTCGCTAGCCTCTGCAGCTTCTTTTCCCCTTTCTGAGACTGTTGTAGCTTTAGGAATAATTCCTTTGTCTACCAAATCCCATTCCAGAGGATCTTTTGATCTTAGGAATGCTTTCATCTTGTTTTTCCATATGCTTTGTATTCCTTTCCATCAAAATAAGGTGGTCTCGGTGTTGCTTTGTCCTTCAACCAAACCTGGAGCCAACATACTAGCCATGGATCTTTAACTCTGAAGTAAAGACACTTTAATTTAAATGAGTACACGAGCTCTGATACCAATTGAAAGTGCTAGAACGAGCACCTAGAGGAGGGGTGAATAGGTGCGAAAGCAGATTTTGCAAAATATAGGATAAAACTTTTACTTTTAACTTGAGTCTGATTAACAATAGACTTTGCAGAGGAAATCAGATTCTAACAATTAAATAGAGTTCCGAGCAAAATAAAAGAGTTCAGGGAAGAGAATAAGAACACAAGATTTATAGTGGTTCGGTTTAATCCAAGCCTACGTCTACTCTCCCGCACTGACAGCCCACCGGCTGGATTTCACTATGAATCAAAAGAGTCGTTACAGTATCACGTCATTGATTTCATAGTATAGAGACTCTGCTACACTTTCTCAAGGCCTCACAAGTATTAAGACTCTCTTTTCAGTACAAATTTATGCTCAACAAAAGAATCAGTAAAGAACAAGGAGCTTCAGACTTTGAAATTTATCTATCGCGCACACTCTCGAATAACTAGAGCATCTTCCTTAAATATTCCTCCATGCCTTCATATCCGTTGGCACCTTCCAAAGGAGTTCTTCCAATCTACCCGTTGGACAGAATCAATTAGGGAGATCTCGAGTTACTTAAGAAATGTGATGATAGCCCACCAATCCTGCTCGCCCATACAATCAGAATCTAAGTTTCCATAAGTAGAACTTTCCAAGTATACTTCACCGATCAACGGATCTAAATTATCCGAATTAAGTTCAAAACGAATAATAGATCTTCAGATGCTATCTCCAGCCATGAGGACTTCTTTAGCCGCTCGAATCAAATCCTTAAAGAATTACTCGAATCTGGATAAGCCTTCTTCGTCGGTTTAGAAACTGTCAATGAGGGTAGACTTTAAATCTTGAGTCTGGCGGTCTTCAGACTTTGTCGAAAGAGTCTGCAAGTCTTCAGACTAGATTGATGGAAACGTTTTGTCAGCTTCAAAACAGATAATGAAGTTTTCTCCAATAGGTTATAGCTGTACACCTAGATTATGAGATATTCCAGATGGATGTCAAAACGGTTTTTCTAAATGGTTTTCTCGAGGAGAACATCTATATGGAACAACCACGGGGTTTTGAATCCAATAGTGAAAAACGGAAGGTGTGTAAGCTTAAGAGATCCATTTATGGACTCAAACAAGCCTCCGAAGTTGGAATATCCATTTTGATGAAGTAGTCAAATCATTTGGCTTCATCAAAAATCCGGATGAACCTTGTGTATAAAAGAAGATCGAGTGGGAGTGTAATTGCATTTCTAGTTTTGCATGTCGATGATATACTTTTGATTGGAAATGATGTACCGATGATATCATCAATAAAATTATTCTTGTCATAGAAATTCTCCATGAAAGATTTAGGAGAGGCAACCTACATTTTAGGTATCAAGATCTATAGAGATAGATCAAGACGATTGATTGGCCTCTCACAGTCTACGTACATATACAAAGTGTTAACACGTTTTAACATGCAATGTTTCAAAAGAGGATTATTGCCTTTTAGGCAAAGGATCCGTTTTTCTAAAGAGATGTGTCCCAACACTCCTGAAGAAAGAGAATAGATGTCAAAGATATCATATGCATATGCTATTGGAAGTATAATATATGCTATACTATGTACTAGACTTGATATTGCACATGCTGTAAGTATTACTAGCAGATATCAGTCTGATCCAAGAGAAGAGCATTAGATAGCAGTCAAGAATATTCTTAAGTGCTTGCGAAGGACTAAGGACTTATTCTTGATATATGGAGAAAGAGAATTTAAAGTTGTAGCTTATACTGATTTCGATTTTCAATCGGATCCTAATGATCATAAGTCTACGTCTGGGTTTGTCTTTACATTCAATGGTGGTGCGTTAGTTAGAAGAGTTCTAAACAAAGCATAATTGCCGATTCCACCACCGAGGCAGAGTATGTAGCCGCTTCTGAAGCAGCAAAGGAAGCCACTTTGATGAAGAAGTTTATTTCTGAACTTGGAGCTGTTCCTTTAATTGAGCAACCGATTACATTGTTTTGTGACAACAATGGGGCGATAGCTCAAGTTAAGGAACCAAGGTCTTACCAGAAGTCCAAGCACATTGAGAGATACTTCCATCTCATCAGACAAATTGTTGGGAGAGGTGATATCGCCTTGCAGAAAATTGCGTTAGCGGAAAACATGGCAGATCCCTTCACTAAGGTCTTACCTCAGTCTTCTTTTGAAAGGCATATTGACAAAATGAGTTTGAGGTACCAAACAAGTTGGCTTTAATGCAAGTGGGAGATTGTTGGATGTATGCCCTAAAGCTACTATGTAATAGTTACATGTTAGGGATTTCAGTTGTACTATCATTATTATTATTTGATTAATGGCAATGACGTATTCATTCATTTGTCTAATTATTTTATATTTATGAATGATTCCATAAGATTAGTTGCAACTAAACCTATTCTTGAAACGTCAAAAATATATGTGACGGGTTCATAGTTAGGCTGAATCTTTAAACCGTTCTGGTCAATGGATTATTGAGTGGATATTTATAATCCCTGTTGAGACCGGTGTGTTCTTAACTTCACAATTAAGTATTGGATACTTAAGGGAATGATGAGTCACATGTCATTGGGTTTTATGATGCCTGAGTTAGAACACACGTGTTTGTATTAGACAAGTTCACTGAACGTAACACATATAGAACAATTAGCAACATGGAAGCTTTTAGCGTGGTCAATGTCTAATTGTTCATGCTTTGGTCTTGTGTAAATAATCCTTAGACTTAAGGCACGGTGTTAACTTGTGTGTCGAACAACTATGGTTCACGGGTGCACATAATGCTGCGTTGTTGATCCGTCTTTATACCCGATGGTCATAATTTGTTCATATACGAAGTTGCACATGTACGCAATATGGAATCTATCTCCTTGTTACATGCAAGGTATAATAATGATGTCCTATACAATCTGATTATAACAATGCATTGAAATCCTCGGTCGGGACTGTAATCGAGAATAAATTATTTATGTCTCGAATAAAATGCATGTCAATTAGATTTGTGCATATGATCGAATTGGTGACTTGACAAATATTCCATGGTCTTTGTTTGATCGGGACATAGTAAGACAGAGGGATTGAATTACATTGTAACCAAAACTGACAAGTTCATTATGTTCTTAAAACATTCACACTATGTAGTCATGACATATTGCTAGATGTTAATCATGACTTGTAGGATCTAAAAATTAATTGGGATAATTAATTCTTTTGGGAGTACTAATGTGTTAGTACAAGTCTTACTACCAGCTTAGTGATGAACCTAGGGATGTCACACACCATAAACAATTAGGATAACGTGGAACAAGAGAGAAATAATGTTGTAAATGTGTTTGCAATTACTGCAATCGAGTTGCATTGACTTGAAATTAAATTAAATGAGATTTAATTTAATTTATATTATAGTCACGAGCCTATCTGCATATGATGCACATACATATGTTAATGTATTCCAAATGTACATATAAAAATTATGTTCATTTTATTTTTAAGGGGATTGATTAATTATTTATTTATTCAATTAATTAATTAATTAATCAATGATATGTGTGTTTCCTTTTATATATATATATATATATATATATATATATATATATATATAATTAAAGCTTCATGCACATGCACGAAGCATCGATGGTTAGCAAACCGTTGACCGTTCATGCACGATCGTGCATAAATGATTAGCAAAGGATGCTGATTTGAGAGAGTGTGTTTTCGTTTTTTAGAAATACCACTTAAAGGAGAGATAAGTTGGTTGCTGAAAATAGAGAGCAACGTGTGTGTGTTCGTGTTTTTCGAGACGTGAGAAAGAAGAGGGATTTCTCTCGTTCAGGCCGTGACTAAAAACATCAAGGATACGGCGGATTGTCTACATGAGATCGCTAGTACGATCATAGTGGTGATTATCCGAAAGTTCTCTCTTCCATTCAATGTCCATTGTTGGTGTGTCTCGAACTAGAGGTCCGACATTTGTGGAACTCGAACTGAAGAACATTCGAACCAATTCGTTTAAAGCGCGATTCGAGAGGTAATTTGTTTAACTCTCTTTTAATACTCAGATTTTTGATTAAAATGCACGAACAACGCCTTTGGAAAATCATGTATAAAATATATCATCTTTGTTTCCGCTGTATTTTTATTTTTTATTTTTCCTATGCATGATTCATGAAACCCCAATAGGTGTAGCCTCAATCCATCCTCCTTTGAGTTTCTACAGTTACAAGCTGTGTACCCCCTTGGCCAATAAATTACGGTAACCTTTGTGGCCACTCGAAATATAAAGACGAAACTGTAAATGTGGCCGATGGACTCACTGGTCTAGGATCTGCATCATGCTTTCCAGAATTGCAGCTCCAAACCATTTAATACCCATATTTTCCATCCTCTTGCAGCAGAAGATCCAGTGAAGGAGTTGGTCATCTATTCAGCTTATGTGTATGCTCCAAATGAAATTAGATGAACTGTTTAAACAAAACAATGCAAAATCTTTGCCCACTTGTTTAAACATTATTTATATGAGCAATCCCTCCCTTCAGAAACGGTTGACACTTGAAAGTTGGTAGAGGCTCCGGCCATAGAGGCAAGAGTCATCCAAAAAGCGGTATTCTTTAATAGAAGGCAAAAAAATAGTTCACTCTGTGCACACCAAGTAGCTGCGTTATCAAACAACTATTAAATAACCAAGTCCATAAGATTATCTCCATTTCTCGCTTCAACCGTTGTGGGACTCAAAACTCACCTATGTGGAAAACCACTTCTTATACGTAGGTTGGCCACATTGTACCGCAAAGGCCTTGGCCTCTGTTCCTGGTCCAGATCCTTGTGTTAGTCTGCTAGAGACACGCAGCCATTTGGGCTGCCCTGGTGCTAAGGATCACTGTCCATGTTTGAAACATCTAGAGCACAAGACTTTCAGCGTCATATTCTCTTTATAATATTCCATTTTAATGCATGTAACTAGATACATAAAAAATTCAACTATAGAATCGCAAGATACTCAACTACAGCACCTTGACTTAATTAACTGCTCTAACTAATTGAATGCATCGTAATATAGCCAGATTCAAGTAATTTACCGATGAAATTTGATTAGCCTACGAGCAGCCTGACCTGAAAAATTTCAAATGGTTGCTAGTAAAAGAACCGACCGTAAAGTATTCGGTGAATACAAGAAAGTCTCACTAGCCGACGTGGAATAGTTTCATTTTATATGCGAGAAGCACTCTTCATTTGCCCTCCAGCGTCCCACTTAAATATTGTAACTATCATCCGCTCACTCTAAGCCCTCCTCCCAAAGACGGTACAGACGAGTACTACCGTGAAGTCTGCGAGACAGAGAGACATCCTGAGTTGTGGATCTACTATTGTGCTCCTTGCGAATATGAAGATCACGTTAGTTGCATATGTCCTGACGTCCCGCCTTGTCTTCCTGAAGCATTCTCTCCTGGGAATGTGGAGTCCTTGAAGGAGGTCCCTTTGTCCTGCGAAGGTCTCGTCTTTGATCACATATTTCCTTACATGGTTTGCTTGGAGGATAAGTGGCAGAAACTCGACCCTCAGCTGAGGGAAATTTCAGATTCCAAACTAGCTTTATTACCGGAAGATGGCGACATCTAGTCCGCCACCAAATTCAAGTGAAACTTAGCTAAAGAAGGTTGCAATGAGCACGAGGCCAACGTCTTACCGTCAGATCTTCCAGTTTTTTTTTATTTTTATTTTTCGTCTGTTGAGTTTTTCATCCTGCTTCATCTCTTAGGTCTCTATGTTTGCGAAAATAATGTTATGAATGTGCCATCTCACTCTTGTCCTTTCCTCGGCATGATATCAACTCATCTTATAGGTAATTTGGTTTTATGAATTTTCTGTCTAATCATCTTGAAGAATTAGCATCTCGTTCATCTATATATGCAGACTTTTCACCAAATTACTTGAGTATTTAGCAAAGTATTCATCTTTACACCAAAGTGAACAAAAAGAATCGCATGGTGTTGGTTTTACATTGGACAACTTGACTTAGTATACATGCAACTGCACAACAGGGTGAATATCTCCTGCACTTGCGATATCGTTGCCCCTTGTGTTGGTTTTCCCTTCGTCATCATTTATCTGCAGCAGCGGTTTAGGGGCTGTCGCATGCTTTCCTAGAGGTTTCAAGCAAGTAATGTGTTTGAGAAGATGCAGCGAGCCATGTCAACTCGAAAAATGAAGCCGTGAAAGAGAGAGCATTGGCAGCACTCGATCACTTATAAAGTGATCTCTTTTTGCTCGAGTCTCATCACGTGTAATTCTCATTGGTTTCATTCACATGCGATCATGAATTCTACTTGGCTATCCTATACAGTTGGGCATGCCTCGGTTAGAAAAAGAAACCGTGATAGCGGATTTCAGAGAGGTCCGCCGTGGAGCTGGTTCTTTAGGCGACCTTAGTCCCAATAAGGGGCACCAGGTTAACTATTCGGAAACTCAAGCAGATAATAAACCTGCACTCTGCTTTCTTCCGTCCAAAATCTGAGGCCTTGCCTAACAAGAGGGACCTTCTTTGATGTATCCATCATTTTTTAGTGTGGGATGTTGTTGATTTGGATTAGTCATAGATATCACCAGTATAACATCGCCATCTTCGCATCTCTCTTTGGAAGAGGTCTAATACTAAATTATAACCAGGTTACGTGTAACAACCATCTAGGAATATTCAAAGGGCAAACGTCTCTCTCAAGTACCAATTATGTGGAGATTATTCCTTCACTCGGTATCTGTACAGACCCCAAAGGTGAATTTTCACCCTACCGCGACAAGTCACAAGAATCAAATGACATCCAGCTTCAGTGTGGACCACATCACCAGAAATCTAAACATGAATATGACCCATCCTTAAAATGGTGAAACTGGAGCTTATCTCTAACAACAATTTCCCTGTTGGCGACATGTGCAACGAACTTAAATGCTAAGTCATAGTCTTCACACATACGTAGATTTTTTACAACCGTAATGGTCATGCCATGGCTAGTTTTCATTAGCCCAAATGCAACAGCAAGCTTCTCACTATGAAATCTAAGTGCATATTCCCTTTCCTCCCCTTATAACTCATGCATCAATGAATCAGCCAATGGTACATAACCAGCCTGGGTACATCTCAACATCAACTCATCCAAATACTCATATACGATATTTGTTTCAGGATGAGACTTGTCGCCCATGCTAAACATATATGTCTTTCCATCAACTTCTATAATGCTATAACCAACTTGCTTTCTCAGCCCTCTCTGTATCATCATGTTTCTAACTCTTTTCACTCTGTCACTCCGACCAGCCAAGGCATATATGTTAGAAAGCCTGACATAGTGGCCTGGATTATCCGGTTCACTATCTAAGGGATGTTCAGCAACTCTTACTCCCAGATCAAAATTCTTATGCATCTTGCAAGCCCCACGCATAGCAGTCCACACGGCCAGTGGAGGCTCCGTAGGAATTTTTTCTCAATAAACTTGTAATCGCCCAAGCATATCAACCATGCATACATGGCGTTCTAGTCCCGGCTCTACATCATATTCTTCCTTCATGCTTGCAGATGCATGACGCCCATGTCAACTAGCTCGGCATGAGCACCACCACAAAAGTGATTTTGTTAGGCCATCGGCCTCGGAGTTGCATTTGGTCAAATAGTTAGACTGCTTGGTTTCCACATCCATTTGTCGCATATGCTGAGATCATAGCTGTCCAAGCAATAAATTTTGTTCCCTCGTCGAATCAAAAACTTCCCTCGACTTGGTAACATTTCCACACCGAGCATACATATTGATTAGTGAAATGCCTAACACAACATTCATATCAAACCCATCGTCCATAACATACCCATGCACCCAACTCCCTAACTCAACGCTCCCAACTGCGCACAAGTAGCCAAGACTCCCACAAACGTAGTGGAATCCGGCTCAATACCAGATTCCCTCATATGATCAAACAATTCAATTGCCTCCTTAGCAGACCCAATCTGCTCGTACCCAGAAATCATCGAATTCCATGTAATAACTGTTCTCTCCCCCATTTTATCGAACACCTCACGAGCCACATTCAAATGACCTGACTTCGCATAAAAAGTGACTAGAGCCGATTGAACATAAGGATCCGACCCAAACCCACAATTAATAATTGTAGAAGTGTGCACAGAAAGTTGTGGAGGTTTGAGAGTGGAGGGGTAGATGTGTTTCTAAAGGATGGCTTTTTCTCTCAATTGGCTCACAGGAGTAGCGTCTCCTACACAAATTCCGAATGCGTGAGTGACCATGATTCAGATCATAGAGGAGGAAATTGACAGAAAGCGTAGTGGAGATTTGGAAAATGCTTTCTTTCTATTGATCTGTATACATTTACATTGTTAAATTTATAGTGTAAGAGACAAAATAATAAAATAGGAAAAAAAATAATAAAAGAACCACTATTTTCCTATTTACCAAAACTAATTCATGATTGACTAAATCACAATCACAATCTATAGAATCGGAATCTTCAAGATATATTTCCAACACTCCCCCCTCAAGCTGGTGGCCTGTAGATGTCAAGGATACCTAGCTCAACAAATACTTATGTTGTTTCTGACATAATGCTTTAGTGAAGATGTCCACAGGTTGCTCGGTTGTTCCAATTCCCTTTGTCACAATAACTCCATCTTTGATTTATCCCAAGTGAAGTGACAACCCACTTCTATGTGTTTTGTTCTCTCATGAAAGACTGGATTTGCCGCTAATTTGAGTGCAGCATCATTATCACAAAACAATTCACTTGGTCCACTGACCTGTATTCCAAGATCCAAGAGAAGTCCTCATATCCAGACTATTTCGCAAGTAGCTTTTGCCATGGCCCGATACTCTGATTCAGCAGATGATAGTGATACAAGTTGATGCTTCTTTGTCTTCCAAGAGATCAATGACTTTCCCAACTTTATGCAAAAACCAGTAATGGATCTTTCGGTCATCGGACAAGTGGCATAATCAGTGTCACAAAAAGCTATCATCTTCATATTGCAATCATGAGATAGGAGTATACCAAGGCCTGGACATCCCTTCAAATACTTCACAACCTTCAATGCCGCATTCATATGTGATTGCTTTGGCATATGCATGAACTGACTAAGTATTTGTACTGCATAAGATATGTCAGGTCTTGTTATTGTAAGATATATCAATTTCCCGACAAGTCGCTGATATTCAGAAGGATCTTTGAGTAGTGAATCCTTGATGGTTGAAGGGGAATTAAGATCATACTCATGCGTTGTCAACTTGACATTCTGCTCAATTGGAATGACTGCTGGTTTACATCCTGATAACCCTGCTTCAGAAACAATCTCAGAGAAACTTTCTTTGACTGAGACAAATTCCTTTATCGGATCGGGCAATCTCGATACCGAGAAAATATTTTGGTGGTCCCAAATCTTTGATATGAAAAGTGGAGTGCAAATACTCTTTGAACTTGGCAACATCAAAATCATTATTTCCCATGACCGTATGTCATCAACATATATCAACAAGTAAATTGATGAATCTTTTGTAGTTTGTGTAAACAAGGCATAATCATACTTAGAATGCTCAAAACCTGCATTAGTTAGTGCAGCAGTGAATTTGGCATACCATTGTCTAGATGCCTGTTTTAATCGTATAAGGATTTGCGAAGACGACATACCCGAGACTCCCCCCGTCTCGCGTAATCCTTGAGGAATATCCATGTAGATTTCTTCATCCAGATCACTGTGGAGAAAATTATTATGCACATCCATCTGATGGAGAGACCAATTCCGAATGGCTGCAATGGACAAGAAGGAACGTACAATGACTTCTTTAGCTATTGGAGAAAAAGTTTCATGGTAGTTAAAGCCTTCTTTTTGAGTGAATCCCTTGGCAACTAATCGAGCTTTATAGCGCTCAATAGAACCATCTTGTAAACCCATTTGCAGCCAATCGGTTTCCGTCTTGGAGGCAAGGGAACAATATCCCAAGTGTGATTCTCCATTAAAGCAATAAGTTCAGATTCCATCGCATGTCGCCATCTAGGATCTCGTGCTGCCTCAGCAGATGATGATGGTTCCTGTTCTCCTAATATACGACTAATACAACACATGTGTCCTAGTGACAATTGATTAAATGACACATATGAGGTAATGGGATATTGTGTACCTGAAGAACTCGTCGCAGAACATATATAATCTTGGGTCCATGTAGGTGGACGAGTGTGTTGTCCGGAACGTCGAGGCCGCTCGATGATATGTCTTTGGAGGATCCGATGATTCGTAAAGGACTGTTGAAGCAACTATTGTCAAAGGAGATTGGGAATTGTCTTCAGATAAACTTGGCGTTATTGTTTCTGGAGATGTAGATTCCATTGGTATAGGCAAAGATGGTTTGATGAGATAGGTGGTCCTGGTGCAATAAAGAACCCTAGTGCCGGAGATAAAGATTCATTGGACAAAAAATATCCGCCATGCCCCGATGGTAAGGAGGGCTGTGATGAAGAAACCATTTCTTCAAACGAAATACATCTTCGTGGAATACAACATCCCTACTAATGAAGAAAATCCCGTAGAAATCTCCATAACTCGATATCCTTTCTAAAGAGGAGGATATCCCATGAAAACACACTTAGTGGCTCGAGGGCCCATTTTATCTCGAGGACCCACATTTGTTGCATAACATAAACAATCAAATACTTTAAGGTGATTATTAGCAGGCTGCTTGTTGTAAAGCATCTCAAAGGGGGTCCTACCATTAAGAATTCGAGTTGGCATGCGATTAATCAAGTAAGTTGTTGTGACCACACAATCTCCCCAAAAATCTTTTGAGATAGAAGCTTGGTATTTTAGAGCATGAGCTACCTCTAATAAGTGCCTATGTTTGCGCTCAACGACTCCATTTTGTTGTGGAGTGTAAGTGCAGGAGCTTTCATGAAGTATACCATTAGAGGATAATAATGCATTGCAATCAGAAGTGAAAAATTCACGCCCATTCTCTGTACGAATTTGTTGTATAGATTTACCAAAGCGGTACCTAATAATGGAAAGGAATTTTGACAAATTACCAAAAGTTTGGCTTTTCGATTGCATTAAATATACCTAGGTGGCACGAGTGTAATCATCAATAATTGTAAGGAAAAATCAAGACCCGTCACGATGAGGCGTATGATAAGGTCCCGGATGTCCATATGAAGCAAAGTGAAAAAGGACTTGTTGCACGAGATGTGCTTTTTGGAAAGGATGCTCGAGATTGCTTAGCTGAAGGACATATTGGACATTTTGGATGAGGAAAAATTGCATTGTGACCCAATCGTTGATGATAAATGAGATTTTTATTTTTACTGATGGCATTACAAGAAACATGCTTATTCAATGATTCTAAATCTCCTGGGGAATTTTTCCAGAAATAGGGTTCTTGTGCCATACTACCCAAGCCCATCACTCTGCCAGTTGAATGGTCCTAAAAGAGACAATTGTCTAAATTGAATATGGCATGGCAAGAGTTATCCTCACATACTCTTGAGACAGATAGAAGATTAAATTCAAATTCTGGAATATATAGGACATTTTTTAGGATAAAGTTTTGACCAAGATTTACAGTGCCAATTGTGGTAACATTTGTGATGTTCCCATTTGGAAGACGCACCGTGACATGGGAATCTGGTACTTTATATATGTGAGAAAATAGATTTTTGTTGCATATTATGTGGTCACTAGCTCCTGAATCGATAATCCATACATCAACCGAAAACGAATTCTTGTTGTAGAGGAAGGTACCGAGAATCCGCACCCTTGTCGCGATCTTGAATTGATCCAAAGATCGCACAATGTTCGATATTGTTCTTGGGTGATCATTTGATGAGGTGATCCATCAGCCCTTTGTGCAAAAACCCGAGAAACCGTGGATTCTTTCCTTTTGTCCTTGTCATTAGGTTTTCCATGTAGCTTCCAACAGATTTCAATAGTATGGTGTGGACGTTTACAGTAGTCGCAATATTTATTTTTAAGTCAAGAATTTTGCCCACTGACCTTTCTTGCTGACGTGGCATTTCGCAGTCCATAGCATCTGTTGTAAGAAGGAGCTGACGTGGCACGATCCCATCCGTCCGATTCTGTTGAAGCCGCAGACAAATAGAGACCGTCCGATCCAGCGCGTTGATCTCGGCCATCCATTCCAGTGCTAAGATCCCAGCCGTCGGATCGAGCGTATCTATCTGTTGAAGCCTCGGACAAGTAGAGACCGTCCGATCCAGCGGGTTGATCTCGGCCATCCATTCTAGTGCTAAGATCCCAGCCGTCGGATCGAGCATATCTACCTAGACCGTCCATTTTAGATCTTCGATCCCAGCCGTCCACTCCAGATCTTTGATCCGAGATGTCTGTTCGCAATGTCTTAGGGTTTCCTCCGTTTCCTCCATTTCTTCTTGCCGCAGCCACGACCCTCTGTTTTTCCAGATTTGTGGAAGTTCCGCCAGAGGTCACTTCGTCGGAGGGAAGGACGGCAAGGCTCATGCCCTCACCCACCCGAGCGTGTTTGGCAGCGGCCATCCGGTGGTGCTCCTCTTGTATAGCTAATTGGTAGATGCGGCCGAGCAGCGGTGGAGGATCCATCGCGAGGATTTGCGACCGGAAGGCCGAGAAGGAGTCATTGAGAATCGGTAAGAATCTGGTCGCCTTTTCTCATTCCTTTATTTCATGATACTACTTGAGGGTGTTCTCATGCCCTTCGAGTCATTCTTCGGCAGCCTCAAGCTCATTCCATAGAGCTAAGAGGCGGTTGAAGCAAGAGGTAACCGAAAGGTTCCCTTACTTCAACTCCGACAGAGCTTGGGTGATGGTGAACAGCTTTGTTCGGTCAAGGCGTCCATACATCTCGCGTATGCTCTCCCAAAGGGTTCGGAGTCTTCGGTAGGTGGAAGCCCGGCGGCAATTTTCGGGGCGAGGCGGTTGCCAAGCCATATGCAAACCAATTGGTTGCACTTGCGCCACCTTGTCGTTGAAGCCATTTGTTGATCGGAAAAGGGATGGCTCCATCGAGGAAGCCGTCCTTGTCTTTGGTGACAAGGGCGCGTCGAAGATCCCGAGCCCAGCCGTGTAGTTATCCGGTCCTGTGAGCTGCATTCCGATGAGCTTCAACTCTGGTCCATCGGCCGGCGACGTGTAGAGGGGATCCCCTGGTTTAAGACGACCACCGTCTGCGACGGGGAGCACGTAGGGCACGTATCCGGGTAGGGATTCGTCCCCTGACCCGGTATGGATCCGAATCCTTGATTCGGGTTTCCCTGGCCCGACCCACTCCTTGGGTCGATTTCTGGGAGCTGGGTTGGCTGCGGGAACGGCCCACCACCACTAGGCCGAGAAGCTGTAGGAGGTTCCTCTCCAGACGGGCTGTATGCAAATTGTGGTCCAATCCATGTCTATCCCGGCCCAGTGGCCCATTGGCTTGAGATAGAATACCATGGAATTATGGGCCATTGAATTGGGCCAGAAATCTGTGCTGGAGCAAGAGCCGAAATAACATGAGCATCTTTAGGAGCAGAAAGCGTAGGCGTTTGGTTTTGGATGAAGAATCCTCCATTGGGGTACTCTCAATGTTCTTGTTTTTCTCCATGGTATCAAGAAAGTGAATTCCTGATCGTTTGGCTTGGCTGATTGTCTTTGCAGGAAACGCGTCAACAAGTTAGAGAAGAAAAGAAAACGATGGCAATTCTTAAGGATGCGGAAGCTTGCCCAGAAAAGGCTGCTCTGATACCATGACAAAAAGCGTAGTGGAGATTTGGAAAATGCTTTCTTTCTATTGATCTGTATACATTTACATTGGTAAATTTATAGTGTAAGAGACAAAAGAATAAAACAGGAAAAAAATAATTAAAGAATCACTATTTTCCTATTTTCCTATTTACCAAAACTAATTCATGATTGACTAAATCACAATCACAATCTATAGAATCGGAATCTTCAAGATATATTTCCACCAGAAATTACAGGGATGAACTTGAAGATTTCGTGCAGGGAAGTCTCTTTGATGGAGCAGCAGGACAGAGTCCAATTTCAACTCCCCAGGTGAAAAGACTTAACTAGCGACTTCCTTTTTATTATCTGTGCTGTCGAAAACGATGCTTAAATTGGTTTCCTGGTATGAACGAGTTGATATGCTCAGTGACTTCAACTATGAATTCCATAGAAATGAGAGCATTTCATAGTATATTATTTCTTTGCCTTCCCCAGAGTGCACAATCTTGTTTAGTCATGGTCAGCAGTCTAGTATAGTGCTGAATTATTGTTTTCCTTTTTTTTAGCTTCGGATTCCACCCTACAATCATGGTTTTCCCTGTGATGCAAACAAGGACAAGGCAAATGAAAATGTGGGTGTTGAACAATTTCAAGGCGGATCAGAGTCAGTATCATCAACTGTCCATTCTTTAGGGTCTCATGATGTGATATCTAACAATGCAAGAGCACGTCGGATGTATGACATCAGGAAGACTCTAAAAAGAACCTTCTTAGCAGTGATGTTTGCCTTGATTTTCATTTTGCCTACATTGGGCCCTTCAATAGTTTGGAATGATGTCAACTTTGAGATTGGCCACCTTGTACCAACTTAGATGTTTTTCAGTAACTTTCTAGATGGTCAGAACATTTTACAGATGTTCAACATCTTTTTTCTTTTTTTTTATGATGAGCAGTAAGCCAATCTTATCAAGATAGCATGTGAAGCAATTTTACCTGGCGATGAATGAACTTCTGTCACAAACCTGAATATGAGATACAAGTAAAGGATCCGGCTAAATGTTTGTGTACCAATTTTTTTGTAGTGATGGAACATTCAATAGCTAGCATTGCAACATAGTGAATGGCAGTCAAATGTTGTCAAATTGGGATGGTGCATGCATAACCAGTTTGTCATCTTGGCAAAACCTGATCATGATGGTGAATAGTGAAGGTGATAGCACGCTCTTCTAGGTGCCTTCTACTAATTCTTTGAGGCCATCCCTTTCTTTTGAAATTCTATTCTACGAGGGGTTTGTGAATAGCTTTCAGAAAGCTCAAATATTCAGATTGAGGTCTTGGCATTTATTGCACCAATTACAGTATAAATTCTACAGCAGCATATTGATTAATGCTCTCAAGTTCCCTAAAGCTGCTCTAATTACGCCTTCTACGACAATCCTCACGCCAGGACTTCAGAGTTTGAATTGTGTACATGTTGCCCTCCTCTCCAAACTTCTCCAAGACCAATAACCATTGGTTTTAGGAAAGCTGATTGCCCTACACAGATATATGCGTCATAATCATCCCTTGCTACTACCAACAAATTCCTCATTCTCCGTCACACATGGGAAAAGACAATCATTAAGGTAGAAAATTGGTTTCCTAGTGTTTTATGAATGAATGAAATGAAGCAAAGCAATGAGTCCATCGTCAAAAAAAAAAGGCTCAAGGAATAAGCAGTTAAGAGGCACCTAAGTCATAAGGCTTTCAGAGCAGTGGTTAAAGCTAAATTTATTTATGAAGAGAGTCAGTGCAAAATGGTATTGTATTAATGGCAGAAAGCAGTATCTATATGCCATTCTATATGGCATCTTCCTTTTAGGAAAGAAGCAATCAAAGCAACAACTAACCACTTCAGCATTTGTTATTTCTTCATGCCATTAAATGGATAGAAACACACGGTTTGGCACCTCCATCATCACTTTGAGGGATGAAATAGGCCACCATTGCAAAGACGGTTTGGAGGAGCATAAGCACCAGCAGCATCGATCCCATGATCGACAAGAAAATCTTCCATTTCATTTTCGTCAGCCATAGGTTCCACGGGTCATTTGCGTACTTGTTCATGTTCTCAAACAAATTGGCCAGGTAGCACATTCTCCAGTCAAACAATAACTCTCCGCTCCGGTCCCATAAGAAACGCACAACCACATCATTGGACCCAAATCAGTCGCCTTGCAGGATGCCAAGATCAAACAAGACAGCCGCATCCTCGACCAGGCGCATGAGGAGCCCAAGGAAGACGATGTAACAACTGATGTTTTAGGAGCTACTTGCAAGGCAGTTGCAAAGGAAAGGGACCATCATAGAACTTAGACGTAAATCCAGCAAGTGTTTGGGATGGAGATAGGTGTTCAAATTTGGAGTAAAAGTGTTACATGAGTATAAGTTTGAGATTTTTGATATCAAAAGATTTGCCCTAAACTTGCTTTCCTCCCTACCGAGGGGAAGGTCGCAACACACCCCGACTAAACCGTAAACCTAAATTGACTTTTCTAAAGTTTTACACAATGACAACACTGCAAAATTACCTTATAACATGATTTCACAGCTCTACATTAACCCAATAATTTGGAATTCAACATAGTTCGAAATTATGATTTTACTAAGAAGTTCTCTCCCATTAAAGGAATTAAGAAAGGAATTAAGAGTTAAATTCATATCGAGCATTTCGGGACGGTGTTGATTTGGCGTGTTGGGGGTGTTCATGGCTTGTTCAATCGCCGCAACACAACCCCCCCCCCCCCCCCCCCCCCCCCCCCCCCCCCCGGGAGCAACCCTCCTCCCTCCTCCTCCTGCTACTTCTTTTTCTTGAAAGAATCTCGATAATTTTCCAATTTTACTTAACACTAGTCCTGGAGAAGTTTAATACGAAAATCTTTAAAACCTTGATTGAAATATAAGCATCCGAATCTACATATATAGTCACACAAATGTAACACACACACACAGAAGGGGAAATTTTTTTCCTAATTTTACGTTTTTTTTCATTGTCTTTTAAAGATAAAGACCAAGAAAACAGGTGATTGTTTCCCTTGTTATAGAAAACTTCAAAGATCTTTCTAATAAAAGTAAAAGCCTAGAGAACAACTTTTGAAATTTCAAGGTGAGTTTGTTTAACAGAAAAATCAAAATTTGAAAAACATTTTCTAAAAAATGATAGGTAATATCGTTTAAAAAATTTAATCAGTAAAAAATGTTTTCATCATTGACAACGATTTATCCTTAACTACGTTGATGGTATAAAAATATTTTTCATTCGTCATTTTCGTAAGCAATATCATCAATCATTCATTGGAATTTTTTTTTTAAATAATTATTTTTTCATGAAACAAATAGACCCTCAGCCTGTAAAGAAATATATAGTTCCGCTATAGTTTTTTCATAAGTTATCAACAATGTCTAATAGTTACGAGACAGAGAAATATTTTAAAGTATCTAAATCTATCATAATTATCAACGCATGGATAGTGAATTTAATTCTGCTACACACAATAATAATTATTATACTGTCTTCAGACCATCCGAATATATCATAAATAAAATTTTAAAAAAAAATTACTTCAACGTTAGTGAGTTCTGTTAATTGATTCGTTAAATATGTATTAAAGAGTTGATATTATTTTTCTGACCTAATCATGTCCCCCTTATCAAAAGCCAACGCAGTCATTTGGATTCCATAACTTTTTGTATATTCCACACTTTTAAATTTATGTCACAGTCATCATTGTAGCTCCCGTAAGAAAAATCTCAAATCAGATTCTTTTCCTCTCCTATCTTTTTAAATGGCAAAAGAGCGTCATTTCTATTCACATGCAAATACAGCTTGAGAAGTTTGTTCTTTTCTGCATTATCACTACCTTGCCCAAGCATCTGCATCTTTCAAAAGGTTGTCTTCTTTGCCTTCTGCTTAATGTAACTCAAAGGAGTGCATTGAAGATTGTTCGATCTCATCACGTAATTTCTTCCATGATAAAACTCCGGTATAATATAGTATTTGTTGAATCGCAAACCACTTTAAGTTGGAAAAAAATTTCCGATTAATTTGCTGCACATTACCTACTTAATCTTGCTGTTTTCAATACGACTTAAGAGAAATTCGCTAATCAAACTAGAAAACATAGATGACAAAGTTATCAATATGTCAAAAGCATTATTGCTTACTTTTCTTTATTTATAGAAATTTCCAAAAGCAAAAACATAATCTCACTTTGGTCTTATTCATATCAGTCTATTGACAATAGAGTATTCGATCAATTACTTTTCAAGCGTCTAATGATCTCCCACTCTCATGTCGATGCCGTCCCGACTTCCACCAACAAAACAAAAAATTGGAAAAATCAGTTCCTCATAATTGTGTAGCCTTAATGACTACTTGAGGCGACTGTAACATTCTTAATCTTTTTTTTTAGACTCATTGTCGTTAGCAGTCATATCTTTTGATCCTGTGGCTGGTTTCATTATATCTTGGAAACAAATGAGCTGCGGAATCACACGATGTTGATTAACAATGGCAATGGTGAGAAAAACTAAGATTGATTTTGGAAAATCAATTTCCTTTATATCAATGAAGAGAATAACGAGGGTCTATTGAAGAAAACTCATACTCACTCGTTTGGTTCTTGCCAAGACGTCACTCACAAAGTGATTAATTCTATGAAAACCAATTTCAACAGAAATCCTTATACACAGAGAGCACTGATCATGCCTAATGAAACCCTAAAACCAAGAAAAGCTCAAAAAGGAACTAATCCGTGAGTTTTTATTCCAAGAAAAAACTGAGCCGTTCCTAAGAAGTTGATGGCTTCCGTGATGACCTTCTCCTTTGATCTCTCATTCCACGAATGGAACCAAGTAATGGCCACTCCGTTAAACTCGAATCAGTGCTATCTACTGTGAAATTGTGGCCGTCTCTTCTTTGTCCGTGAGACCTTGCCGTCGACTCTTCATCATGAATCTTCATCGTCCTCCTTCGATCACCGTCGTGACCTGGGGTGTTCTCTTCCTCTTGCCCGACTTCTTCTGTCAATTCTGACAATCTTCTTGCTTTTGACGGATGGCTGCTTATGATAATTTCGCCTACATAAACATCATCGCTTTCCCTTCGATGCAATCCATCTGCCAATTCTGGATCTTCAACCATCACTATTTGACCATTAGGAACCACATTCTCTCCCTCTTGTTTGGAGTTGACCCTCGCCCTACAATCATCACCAACATTACCGTCTCTTTCCCTTCGACATGACCCCTCTGTCGATTCTTGATCTTCAGCTGTCACTATCCGACCAGTAGGAACAGCATCCTCTCCCTCTCGTTCGGGGTTGACCCTTGCGGCTTGATCATCTCGTCCTTGATCAGCAGCATTACTTCTTTGCCAGAAAAAGAAGTACTCGTGTGGAGTTTGCGTAAATAAGGAAAAACCCAGTACTGAAAAATCAAGTCACGGACGTGATTGCGACTGTCTTGATCTATCTCCAAACCCGTCGGCATTACCGCTCGTATCTTGGGAATCTTCTTTTCGTTCTATCTCATCAGAGAGAGAAGAGAATTCTCTCGGTTCTCTTGGGAACAAAGACTGATGGAGCTTCAATGGAACAGTCAAATCTTTGAGTTGTGATTTCTTTCGAGACACCTGGATATAAAATACAGAATGGCTCGTGGAGGTTTAATTTGCAAATACCGATCTCTTATACGAAGCGTGAACGGAGCGCCGGGTTCTTGAAAAGCGGTTATTCGTTTTTTCTCACTTTTGATCCCTAGACTTTCATGAAAGCTGAACAAGTTCAATGTACAGATTAACGTTTATTGTTTCCTTTAATCATGAAAACCAAACACATAATACACAAATTAGTCAACAAAGCTATATATCTTGATGCACTAAGTGCTTTCGCATAACATGCTGAAAAATAACCATATGACGAGATGAAATATATTCGTTGGAATGAGAACAGCTGGGGATGAATGTAGAATATTAGTCATTTATCAGAAAGACCGAATTGTTCAATGGTTATTGCGAACTGACATCACTTAGCCATTTTGTGACATTAAGTAGGGATCACTTACTATTTAAATACTCATTTTGCAGTTAGACATATCGTTAGTTTTACTAATATGTCGAACCAGGCTTATCAATGTCGACATTATTCGAACTCGCACCTTCCCGACATTAATTTTTTCCTACGATGACGACATGTATTTGTTATGTATAACAACAATAACAATAAAAACTTCCCTCACTTGACATTTTGAATTTCATTAGACTTATAAACAAAACAATAAAAGAAAAAAGAACAAAGAAAGTTGACTCCCCCCCCCCCCGAAAAAAAAAGAAAAAGAAAATAGAAAAACACCCGGAAAACATGTGACCATCCAAATTTCCAAATAAAAGATAACAGCAATAATAAGAGAACCAAAAAAAAAAAAAAAAAAACCTAACACCACCTCCATACGTGCCCATCGCCTAATCTTATTGTCACAAGAAAATCCATCCGTACTCGTTTTGTTCTTGCCAAGACGTGACTCATGAACTAAAAGAGATAATTCCATGAAAGTCAATTTCACGAGGAAAAAAAAAACTTATACACAGAGAGAACCAACCAAAAAAGTGCTTAACAAAACCCTAAACTAAGAAAGCCCGTGAAGAAAACATAAAAACAAGCCAAATTATCAACCTAATTATTCCTAAACTATTTGCAAATCAATGTGGATGGGAGACAAACTTTCCTCCCTTCTCCTCAACTTTATGGTCCTTTCCTTTTGATGGTGCTGCTCCATTGGTCGATTTTGGCTTCACGGGCAAGCCAAAATATTCCTCCGGTGTTGTTGTGAAGAAGGAAAAATTATGGCCATCATCCCGATTGAGAACTTCCTTAGCTATCTGGAGAGCGGTTTTTCCATTAAAAAGCTCATAAGTATTCTCTCCGCTGTTGTCGTCTCTTGGTCCATTCCTAGGTGCGGTCGCCAACTGTGTGGAATGATTTTGCTGCTGTCGGGCTGCAGTAGAGGAGCTGGGTTTCGTTGAGAAATTGTCTCTAGAATATGAGTTATTCAAAGACATGATTAATTGAAACAATGTAGCTATGAAGTTTATGAAAAATTCTCTTTCTTTGGTCGGGGGATTATATACCCAGACTACATGATTCCTAAATCTAATAGGCAAAGGTTTTCTAATATGGTTATAACTACTAGTACAAGTTGCTCTTAATTGAATTACGGATTCCTTTGGCCATGCTTATCACATATTTTGATATATCAAAATCGGACTCTATCTCACTAAATATATTGATTGTTATTGTTTGCAAGAAGGGATATAGATAAGTTCCAAAGGGGTGGAGGCCTAGTTCAAGCCTAATTTTGCTATTAGAAGTCTCATATAAAGGAATTTTAATAGATTAATTTTCGATCCCAAGGCTAAGGTTTATTTCTTTTTATCCCTTCTTTCTGGCTATCCTTTAAACCAACGATAGGGATATATATATCCATCTCTTAATTAATTAAAGCGAATCATGTCACATGACTCAATTTCATGTGAAGTTATCGTGAAGCTCCTTTCATTGTTCACTCTACATTGTGTTCTAGAACAGACTTATGTTGATAAACTAGAATTTTGTCAAATAATTTATGGATTTAGATTTTAAGAGATAGTAACTATATGGAGAAAATACGGATGACTATACAAAGTCATTAAAAAAGTTTATTGAGTATGTTATATAAATCATGGAGTTAGCCGGAGTTGAAGCATGAAAAATATGGATATATTTTATGGGGGAAGATAGGATCACACTGTGCTTTATACATATGTTTTTATTTGACACTTGCTTTAATATATGAGTTGAAAAACTAAACCAACTCATAAATACTTGATGTTAAATTAAATAACTTGACGTTATTTAAACAAATGGCAGCGGTGTAGGACGAAAATAATATTCACACTTTTAATATCCTAAAGTTGCGTTTGTTTCACTAAAAACTTTACTATAAAGTAAAATATTTTTCATCAAAATCATTTTAAAAGAAAATAGTTAGTTTTCATTCATTTAATTATTTAAGAAAAGTAATTTCCTTCTCGTTAGAAGAGGAAGTCGTCTCCTCCGATCTAAGGTTTTTTTTTTTTTTTTTTTGGGTTTATTGAAAAATGTTTTCAGTAAATTTAGTAGTTTTTCATTATTCAAATATTGGAAAGTCAGAAACAATTTCCTAGAAATAATTATCAGCAAAACAAGCGGAAAAGTAATACTCAAACCCCATACACTAAATGCGTCTACATTATGACATCGACATGCTCGCTTAATATAGATTTAGGGTGGTTATGGTTATTGTACACTTGTATTTTGGGGAATTTTTGTAGTAAATAAGGGTAGTTTTTTTTTTTTTTTGTTTTTTGGTCGGTAAATAAGGGTAGTTAGTAAATAAGGAAGACTGGATTTTCACGTTTTTATAAAGGAGAGGTCAACGATTGTAACTAAATGGGCTAATTTACAAATAGGGTCCTCTCTCATATTAGTATCATCTCATATGTTCAACACAAGAAGAATAATAGAGCACTCTCTTCTAAAATACTAAGCAAGTGAGCGATAAATCAAGATAATGGCTGAGCTTAGGTGACCCTAGTAAGAGGCGAGCAAATCAAAGGAAGCCTTGTCATGCCATCAAGGAGGAGTCGTATTTCATTGGGAGATGCCTCCAGAATGCGCGAAATTCCAAGACATGATTAACTAAAATAATTAGCTATAGAGTTTATGAGAATTCCCATTGGTTTGGTCTGGAGGATTCTACACCGAAAACTATCTGATTCCCAAACCCTAGGCAAACGTTTACTAATCCAATTATGATTCCGAGTACATGTGGGTCTTTAAGTGTTTGGTATCTAGATTGGTTTAAAAGCCTTAATTGGCTTATCAAATATATACATTGTGCTAAATGAATTGCAAACTAAATTGTTAAATTAATGTCTCGATTTTGAATTCGGATAATGATTTGTTAAATCGAATTTGTCGATAAAGATTTCTCAAGTAGATTTCAAATTTGACGAAGAAGCCCATCTTCTTGGACTCCTTAAAGTTGTATAAAAGAGGAAATAAAGATAGGAAAAAAAGGTAAGGGTTTCTTCAACTCTTTGAAGGTATGAATTTCCTCTTTATCGGCAGAAGCTTGCCGAAAGAGGTCACCTTCGTGGGGCCCAAAAGTCAAAGACTTGACTTTTGGGCACACACTATATAAAAGCAACGAAAGAAAGGAAGTGGTCTTCTTTCCTGCACGTTCACGATCTGCGAGGATTCTGAAGCCGCAAGTCCTTGAAGCCGTGTGAAGCTTTGATTAAGAACGCTAGGCCATGCGTAGAGCATTTTGTTTCGAGCTTGAATGCGCGGTAATTTTTGTGCCGTAAGTTTATATTCAAGTGAGTTGTTTATTTATAAACAATTTGGGTTTGAGGTTAAATCTAGGTGTGGGAAACGTGTGAGTGATTGTAAACTCTGATTCTCCGATTATAGTGGATTATTTACTCTGGCTCTCCCCGCGGACGTAGGTACCGATACTCGGATCGAATCACGTAAATTCCTGGTGTCATTATTTTTCTTGTTTATTTCTCTGGCGATTTCGCATTGACGTAAATTACAAGATCCTGTCGTTTCGCGTATTATATTACAACATAAATAGTAATCTAATGTTTAACATTAACTTAAATAAAGTACATACCCTGGCTAGATAGTGGAAACATGGCATCTAATGTTGTCCTAGGGAAAGGCATGATTATTTTCCTTTTTTTATAAGTAAAGTGACCATGGGTAATAGTTAGTAAATATAGAAACATT
This sequence comes from Eucalyptus curtisii, assembly GCA_017140595.1. Taxonomy (NCBI): domain Eukaryota; kingdom Viridiplantae; phylum Streptophyta; class Magnoliopsida; order Myrtales; family Myrtaceae; genus Eucalyptus; species Eucalyptus curtisii. The sequence continues at coordinate 31,010,075 of CM029498.1, forward strand.
TTAGATTATGTAAATCTATCATGATTGTTAATATGCACATAGTCAATTTAATTATGTTATACATACTAATTCTTATTATACAATTGTCATACCAGTTGAATGTATAATAAAATAGACAATTTTTATGTTAATGATTTCTTAAAATATCTCATTGTTGATACCTAATTTTTGGCTACCCAGTTAGTCATTAATTACATGAAAAATTAGGGATCAATCCCAATCCTAAACAAACATACTATTAATAGATAAGCCCATACATTTGCATGTTTATTGGATCGGCGGCTAATAGACTTAAGTGAATGGACTTGAATTCAATTAATTGAACCGAGCTCATAAGAGTATTAATTCTTGGCTAAGCCCATAGGACACTAAGGGGGTCGAAATTTGCATTATAAGCCCCAAGTCGGAATATTTGATTTATTAAATGACAGTACTTGGAAAACAATTCAAAAAATTGCCTAAGATGAATTACGAAATAGAAGCCCTAGGTTTGTCTTATAAAATAGGTGTTTTAGGGTTCAGGGCGCTTGATAAAACACACGGCGGAGTTCGGTCACATTGGAAAGAGGGTTATGAGAAGAAAAAATAAGCAAGAGAGATTCACGATAATTAAACAAACATTTTCTTTGTGTAAATGGAAAAATAACAAATATTCGTTGAAGAAAAAATATATAAGGTTCTAATTGTTTCACGAAAAATGAATAATTCGAAAGATATTTTCCTAAAAATGATATCTTGTATAGCTCGAAATAATTAGTCGATAAAAAATGTTTTTATTGTTGACGCCTAAATTTTATTGTGTTTTTTTTTAATTAGGCCTGAGTCTCTTTTAATATTTGTTTTTCCTTTTTTCTTCGGATAATAAATAATAAATAATAAATAAAAATCAATAAAAACAAACAAAAAGCAAAAAAGCGGCCAGCCCCATTTTCTTTCCCTTTTTCCCCTTCCGCGTGGGCCCAGGCCCAGCCTTTTCTTCCCAAATTTGGCCCGACCTCTTTCTTCCTTCTTCTTCCTTCTTCTTCTTCCTCGCTCCTTCCTTCTCCGCCTCTGCAGACCACGCGCAGTGACGACGACGCGCTCAAGGGCAACCTACGGCAGAGAGGAGCGGAGGTAGTCCGCCGAAGGAGAGGATAACGCGCATGAGCCTTCAATGCGCGCCTTTAATGTTGAGATGAGACGCCGGTTCGGCCGCAGGGGTCCGGTCGGCAAGCCAAAGATCGGCGGCCGAGCCCCTTCGTCGACCGGACCCCCTCGCCTATAAATAACGGAGCACCTCCGTCGACGAAAGGGCAGAGGGAGGCCAACAAGCTCAGAGAGATCCCCTGAGAGACTTCGGGGAACTCGAAGAGCGAGCAAGGGCGAAGGATCGGGTCGCAAGCTAAACGACCTCCCACCGAGAGACATCGGGGGAGGCCGGCGGCAAGCGAACCCAGATTTGCGAGCAGTCGAGGCCGGAAGAAAGGAGAGGGTCCTGGATCCGCGAAGAGGGGCTGGAGAGAAGAGAAACCAGAGAGAGCCGCCTCGAGTCGTGCCCGACGCCGCCGTCGCTCTAGATCTGAGAGCCGAGCGGCCGTCGTCGTCGCCGCCGCTCGCCTCGACCGCAGCGGCCGTCGTGCCGTGCCTTCGCTGCGAACAGTAATGCCGTGCTGGCTCCGCCGTGTAATCGTCGCTCGCCTTCCCCTGAGAACCCAGCAGTCGTCCATCGTCGTTGCCGCCGCTTTTTCCGACGAACCAGCGGCCGCCATCGTCGTTGCCTCTTTTCCCCCGAAAGCCTGGCCGCCGATCACCACGTCACGGCCGTTGAGTCACCCCGGCCGATGTCCCGACAACCCCTCTCCGGCGCCACAAATAGTCGAACCCTAGGGCTCCGAGCAACCCGCCTCGCGAAAGAGATGCCGGGTCGAAGAAGGGTCGGATCCAGTCACTTGTGCGGGTAGGGTTTCGAGCATAGAAGGGGAGGGGCGGAAATCGAGTTGCCGGTCGTTCGAGTCGGGCGTGAAATCCGGCGCCCTAGGGTTTCGTGGTCGTTGGGGTCTTGGGTGGTTGGCCCGGTCGGATCCAACCCCGGATCCGACCCGTGATTCAACCCGGTCGCATTTTGAAATAAAAAAAAAGTAATAATGTTTTAATAAAAAAAAAGTATAAAAATATATTTTATTTTCCAAAAAAAAAAAAAATCGAGCCGGCCGAGTCGCGGGCCCGATTGGATGACGCGGGTCGGACCCAACCCGGGGATCCAACCCGGTTCGTTTTTAATATTATAATATAATATAATATTTTAAAAATAATAGTAATAAAAAAATAATTTATTTTCCAGAAAATAAAAAATAGCCATATTTTCCCAAAAGGCCAAAAAAGTAAGAAAAAGCAAAAAAAAAAAATGATTTACATTTTCAGAAAAAGATCAAAAAACCAAAAAAAATTCTTTTTATGTCCAAAAAGAAGAGAAAAAGGCCAAAAAATGATTTTTCCTCCACAAATGCATGGAAAATCCCTCAAAAATCCAAAAAGCTTTGGGTTTAAACAAGATTAGGTACCGAAAGGGCATTAGTGATTAACTAGTGTAATCAAGTCCCCGATCCTAATTTCGCTGGTTGCGCAAGAGCGAGTATTTCTCCCGATACTTCGCTTGGGTTTCTAATCGACCCACCCCAAACCGATTAGTGGCGACTCCTTTTAAATTAACTCACAAAGTTAAAAACTTGAACTATTAAGTCGTGAATTGGTGGACTTGGGAGAGTCCGGGTTAAAATAAACTTAGCCGAACCATTAGCCTCTGCAGGTGCCTGCCCTAATTAGGCGCCGAAAAAAGAGGTCGCGATAGCTTGGCGACTCCGCTAGGGAAAATTTGAGGACTTAGGCCATTTTATCTTGTTTAAACATTTTATTGACTTGTTTTTGTTTTTTTCTTTATGAAGGTCAGTAGCTTAGAAGTTTATTTTAATTTTGGTTAAAATAAAATGATTTGTGATTATAAATTGTTGTGCATGTTTCTTGTTTTAGCACTACACATGGCACACACAACCCGGCCGCCGGACCTGGGCCGCCATAGGATATCTAGGATGGTGTTAAGAAAGATACGGCCTCGAACGCGAGACTGCGATGTAGAGGTTGCCTTTCTTTTCCCCGAATTTCTCTAGCCGAGGTTAAGAGGATACGCTGCCAACGCGAGACTGCGACCGGTAGATATCCTTTTAATTTCAATAAGCCTTCATAGTCGAAATCGAGCCGCACGTTCCATGTGCATGTCTCGTGCTTGCCATTTTCTTTAAAAGCAAAGTAATTTCTTTACTTTTACTTAATCTTTTTTATTGGCCCATGGCAATTTAAGTAGGTTTTTTGAGTCTTAGTTTATATGCGATGGGAGAAGATGATATCCAGTTTATTCCCACTCCCAAAGCGAGCTCTTCGATGGTAGGTTCAATTGGACCGTATGCCCAAGAGTGTGTGAAAGCCAAAGTTGGTCATCTTCTATCGTTGATCCAAATCCGTGTTCATCCCGAAGTCATACAGGCCATGGTACATTTCTGGGGCCCGAATAAGCTTGTTAGGCCATCAACAGGCATTATCCCGTTGCGTGGGTTAGCACGACTCTTAAGAACTGAAGTCCATGTTATGAGGCAAATTCTTGAAAACAACCATAATACCTGCCCCCTAGCATTTTTGACTGCCTGTTTTAAAAATCAACCCATGACCCAAAAATGTGAGATTTTCCTCCTGACCTTTTTCGGGTTCATCATTTTCCCCTATCAAAGAAACGTCATAAGTCCCAGGATGGCATGGATAGCTGATCAGATCTCAAGGGGGCAAAATTATGTCAACATGATTTTAACCGAAATATTTTTATCCCTCAATCGTTTTAAAGAAAATGCGGAAAAAAATCATGCGGGTCTCCCCGGAAATTTTACAAGTCTGGTTCTTTTCTCACCTAAGTGAATTTCGATACTTCATGCGATCATCTAAAATAAATGATTTCGAAAACCCATTGCAGAAATTTATGGTTCTAGGACCATACATTCCCAATTAAAGCTATTTAAATTGGATAAACTTCCTAAGAGACCAGACTCCTGAGGTGTTTCAATGGTGTGCTGGTTGGTTCCATGAAAAGAGAGCTCGCTTTACTTACAAACGCTGCCATCCAATTCCGTTGCTCGGCCTCACTAGCGCCGTTTCCTATTTCCCATATCGGGTGGCACGACAGTATGGAGCCCTTCAGGAGATCCCATAGCCTTTCAAGAGGAAGGCCCCTCCACTCCTTTTCAACACAAGTCGTGACTACGCGGTCAAAATTTCCATCATTGAGGAAACATGGAACAAGTGCCGTCGCAAAAGGATTGTGTTACCTGAAGGGCTTGAGGGACAGGAAAAGGCTCATCACGCCTCTGAGTCCTACATCTACAACCATCGTATCCCAACAAAGTTGAAGCCATCGGTTCCTCACCCAATCAGCGAGATCAACCAGCATGAGCAAACAAAACTTATGAAAAGGGATTTGGGAATAGACTGGATACGTGTCTCAGAGCCAGTCCAAGAAAGCAAGCATTTGCGCAAGAATAAGGCTCCCTGTGACATATAGAATAGCAGTCATGTGCCCCCCAGTATTAATTTCGTGAAAAGTTTTATCCCATTGTTTAGGGACTTTTGTTTAATATCTAGTATTTCATTCTGTTATTTTGTTTTCAAGTTTTAGATGTCAGAAGTCTGCGGTCTATGAAATCCTCTTTTGATAAAAAAAAAGCAATTAGACCATTGCCATGGGTCAATATTTGTTTACTTTCATGCTCGATCAGGGTTTTTGTGATACCAGGTAATCACAGAACGTCAATGATCGCTGATCCAGACTTGCTCAAAAGCAAGAGCAAGAATGGCCGAAGAGAATGTATCAAGCCGTGTTGCGATCATGGAAAGCGAAATGAAGCAAGTCTTCAACGTGCTTCAACAGCTCTCAAAACAAATAGATTCCATCCAAGGCAACTGGCTCCTGCCCCGGCCTCAATCGAAGTGTTACTACCACAATCACCATCCGAGGTGATCAAGGAAGAGATACCGATCATAACATGCCTGAATTGGAGGATGATTCGCACCAAACTGCAATTGAAAAGGCTAAGCCAGACAGTTTGCCTAAAATTGAGCATGACAAATGTCTCGAAAAGCTTGAGGAGAGATTGAAACAACTGCAAGACCTCCAAGATCCTACTCTAACGGACCTCTCCATTTATTCCAAAGTCACAATGCTAGAAAAATTTAAAATGCCCAAATTTGAAAAGTATGACGGCACAACTTGCCCAATGACTCATTTGCAAACGTACTTAGTTCAGATGGCCCAACACGCCAATAATACACCCTTGATGATCCAGTTATTCCAATCAAGTCTAGTAGGCCCTGCCCTGAGGTGGTACATCACGAAGAACATAAACCTCCTTGAAACATGGAGCGAAGTGAGTGAGGCATTTTTCAAGTAATATGAGTTCATAATGGATATTACCTCTTCTCGCGAGGATCTTGAGCGTACCGAGAAGAAGAAGTATGAATCATTCAAAGAGTATGCCACTAGACGGAGAAATCTAGCTGCCCAAATTAGTCCCGAACCAACTGATTCCGAGCTGAGAGAGATATTTATCAAAACCCTCCCCTACGAGTATTGCAATCGAATGGTAACCACGACCGCCGAATTGTTTAATCAACTCATTCCAGTAGAGGAGCAAATCAAGATAGGGTTAAGGGATGGTTGGTTCACTGAACCTACACCCACGGGCAGGCTTAGCATAAAGAAAGACAAAGAACCCCTAGTAAATGTCAATGCGACTTATAATCATCCTCCAATAATTCAGACAAGTGTAGGACAACAACATACCACCAAACGTCAGTCGTCCCAGCGTTATAGCAACAGGAGACAATTTACTCCACTTCCCGGATCTCCATCACAGGTTTTGGCAGTCCTCCGGAATAAGAACCTTCTCTCGACTGAGCCAAAGCGACCAAACGCAGAAAACTTCTCCAGCTATAACCCGTCCAAAAAATGCGACTATCACATGGGAGAAGTGGGACACTCGACTAATGAGTGCTTCGCCCTCAAGAGTCGAATCCAGAACCTGTTAAACACTAAAACTTTCTCATTCTAGAGCAATCAGCTCCCTAATCACACAGACAAAGTAAATGCGGTATTCAGTTCTGAAGTCGATCAGATAAAAAATGTCAAAGCATATACCACTGACATTTATCAAAGGCGGGTAGAGGCCGGGTATTATTCACGCGATGAAGTACCACCCTTAGCAAAAAGAAAGAAGGGCCAGATGACATGACCACTGTGTTTGGAGACCTTTTCATGGGCACCATCAACGAAAGATCGTAAGGGGAAATGGGTGCAGGTCGCTCTAGTAGAACCTTTTTTAAGTTCCTTGCATATTCCCCTACGTGGGAACCTGTACATTTTTCTTAAGTCTAGCTTGTTTTGTTTTCAACGTGAGTTCCGCTTGAGGAACTAACTTTTGAAATCACTCTTTCAAAATGTAAATCCACCTATTACTAAATAAAGTTGAAGACATTTTGAGGGCATGAGGAGACACATCATACCAGCCCGGTGATGCTATCCAACAATGAAAAGAAAATATCATCCAAGGAGAATATTGAGGGCTGGGCTTCTTCATGCTTTCTTCCCCCAAAGTTATATACTTTTGAAAACAAAAAAAAAACATTTCGTTATCAAAAAGTTTTTGTCAAAAACAAGATATTAAATCATGTTTGTTTTTCTAACTCATCCATTTCGTGTCTCAGAATATCATCCCCCTTTGACTTAGTGTGACAGGGGGCATTTGAAGCTGGCACATCATGTGAACTCGCCGAGTTCAAAGACACTCTTCCAAGAAAGCAGGGGCAAACAAAAAAGGGATCATCCTGTTTCAAATAGGGTAAGTCTTATTCCCTGAACATAATTTTGAAAATGATGTCCTCTCTTTTCTATGTATAGAAACGAAAGATAGGACCTAATAGGCATAGGCATACGGTTAAACTTGAAGCATGCACACCATGGTAGCTCGGGGCAGGATAACCTCCCCTATGCTGCTTTCGACCTTCCCGTTTTTGCAAGCCGTCCTCAGGAGCTCTGTGCACTCCACCTCGCTCCTATCCAACTCCTTCTCAAGTCGAAGCAATATCTTCTCCCCCTCGATGTGCCCGAACAACTAGACGTTACGATTTCATTGAAAGGATTTTCAGCTTTGACGAGCCAAGAAGCATAAGGAAGAAATTTCTTCTCTTCCTTTGAATTGATTACTGTCAACAAGGAGAAAATCCAGACAGTTAAGGCGATCTATAGCCCCCTCACTCCTGACAACGACTTTAGAATCCGGAAGCTTCACTCCGTGTTCCAAACGCATATTCTTCCAAGAAATAATTGCCATCATAAGATTGGAGTTTTTGATTGTCCATCTCAGGTTCCATGGAAGCTTGAAGTACATGACTTTGCCCAATGCTGCTATAGTCAAAGACAGAAGGAGAAATTCCACAGAAGGAATGCGTCGAAGATGAATCAACGACCAGCAATCATGCATACATGACCACAAATGAGAAAGACCAATCGAAAGAGACGTTGAACTGTGTCGAGACAAAGAGGCCATCATCGACATTCAAATATCCCTAGGAATCAGCACATACAAACTCTGAGGAAGGGTAATTCAGTATCGTTTCCAATACTCACTCTCCGAACTCATTTTTTACATATTCCCCCCTATTGACAGGAAGCATAGGATTCAAGAAACAAGCTTAATGGTTAATTTGAGCAAATCAAGTGACCCATATCGATTTACCTAACTTGGTATGAAAGGACGTGTCATCCAGGAGCTGGTTCGGTTAAATAAAAAAAAAAAAGAAGCGCCTTACGGACACCGTCGGCGCCTCTAGCCAAGTGGTACTCGGGAAGAAGCAAAATGGTTCGAAGTCGGGGTTCAAATCCCCGACGCGGCAGTTAGCCGCTTGGTAGAAAAAAAAAAGAAAAAAATATATATATTTTGCTTCTCTTGCGCCTGCAAATTACGAGAGAGCAGGTGACTTAACGGAGTGAAAATTACAGGACTTCATATCCTCCTCGTACTTCAGGTCTATTCAAACATCTGCAAACCAATGAAGGGTAATGTTGTATTGTTCCTAGTTGTTCGACTCCTAAAAGAGTTCATTACTAACATGTTCCCTCTTGTTTGTTGCAGGATCATCTGATCGTCAAAGATGCGGAAAACAAATCAATGAGAGGCATGTCAGACTCTGATAAGCTCTCCCAAACAAAATAGCGTCTCAAGTATTGTCAAAGCAAATTACATAAATCCTTCAACCCTCAATTGACTTTTAATTTTGGCCCTGCTGAATAATCCATTTCCACCTTCTCTTCTGCAGGGGCAAAAGCAGAAAGACCCGTCAAATCAATGATCAAATTCCCAACCCCGGCTAATCATTCTTGTGCCATCTCCCTATTCAATAGGGACGATCCGTCGACACCCATTTGTGAATAACCTTTGATGTTCAAAATTCAACACATTTGTAAATACAATTCCACCAAGTAAAACACCTCTAAAGTTGTCAATAGGGTTTCTTGAGTAAAAACCATTCATTTGTTTTGAGAGTACAAACTCTCTCATACTTAAAAATGTTGCATGCCTTCTCCAAATGGATTTTTACATGATGATTTTGTCTGTCTAAATCGCCGATTCCATTGAGGATTATTAGAATAGACAGCTAAGTGAAGAATACAAGATTGATTGAGCATGTTGGATGAGGCGCGTTAGAATGATGACAGGCAAACCATATCCTACACACAATCCCCCATCTATACACTTGTAAGATGAGTGCAGAAGATTCCATGACTGCAGGGTAAAGAGTTCTCTCGCGAATGGTACGATAACCAAAACAGTGAGAGGCATTTCATTGCTCACCCCCTTTTTTGAGCCCCATACACTGGTGAAGCTTCTCTCATCAAGAATCACCCCACACCGGGGCATGTCAAAGACAAGGCAAATCAGCATCACAAGGTGAGAAAAGGGATAGAAATTTTCTTGCTCGCACTTGGATCAATCTTCGGATGTCTTTATTGCATATGAACACTTGCGTTAATTTAAGTGCCCTAGAATGACGAAGAGCAATTCTTTCTTTACACACTTGTATTCATTGTACAAACCAATTGAGTTTGTAAATTCAACCTCACATGGAGGCAAAACAGAAGTTACTACCATTCGAGCAGCATAATCAGGAGCGCCGGCAAAAGATGAAGACTCAACAGTCTAACAACAGCGTTTGCTTGAACTTGCCTAGATTAGTTCCTCAAGCAATAAAGAGCAAAAAAACTAGGGGCATAAAAAAGCAGTGTACCTGGTAAAAGCAAGGTCAATGCCCATGAATGAAAAATTGGAATAAAAACCAGGGGCATGAAAAAGCAGTGTGCCTGGTAAAAGCAAGGCCAATGCCCCCCAACTAAAGAATGCAGTCAATTGTATTCTCAAGAAAAAGTTGCTATTGTGGTTCAATTGATAGAGCATCCATCTGACAGTAAGAAGAAAGACCGGTGACAAATGCCAAGGCAATCACTAGCTCTCACCCTTTTTACACATAAGTCAAGCCTACATTGCGTCCCATTGTAAAAGTCTCTTTAGACTAGGGCATTTCAATTAACGTAGGATTTCATATGTTTATAAACAACGCTCGAAGAAGTACGAGCAAGACTATTCTATCTTTTTTCGCAGGATTCTTGACTTGCAAACTCGGAGATGATCGTGCGGCGCTTCGTTCATGAGCCTTGACCTTGACGGTCCCATTTGATGAGCCATTGACCAAGTCTTCATCACAATTTCAACAAAGACCTCTCACATTGGTAAAGTCGTACCATTTGCGAGAATACTCGGACCCCTGTTGGCATGATGATAGTGAGATAGTGCGGACCTTATAAATCCTGCATCAATGGTCAGGATAGCCTTTTCTATGAGAGTGAGCGGAAAGTCCTTTCACACTGAAAGTCCCTCATCTGGCATGCTTAAGACATCTACATTCTAAATGAAGGTTGTCTTTCAAAATCTTCCTCATTGGAATTCGGATAATGTAAAACTGACAAAATTGTCATGCATGAATCACATTTAAATTCATGAATTTACAGCATATACAATCATGTGTGCATACTGTGCAAATAGCAACATACTCTTAGTGATAAGAAATATTGCCAGGTAAGCATGTCCTTATCCCCATTTGTCTTAAAGTACCTACCACTGTCTAGGTACTCTCTTCTTGACACTCGACATATTCGAGTCGTCCCTTGAGTTTGGGTGCTTGCAACTGTCTAAGTATCCCCTTGTCCTTGAGTACCCACCACTTGCCGGGTACTCCTTCTTATAGACACTCGACCTGTTCGAGTTGTCCCCAGAGTACTGATATTTGCGACTATCCAGGTATCCCCCTGTTTTTGAGTGCCTGCCATTACTCAGGTGCTCCTTTTGTTGACACTTGACCTGTTCAAGTTGTCTTTGAAGTTTGGATGCTCGTGACTATCCAAGTATCCTCTTGTCTTTGAGTACCGGCCATCGTTTGGATACTCCCTTTCGTGACACTCAACCTGTCCAAGTTATCCTCAAAATTGTATCATTGAATACTAGTAGCCATTCAAGTATTCCATCGCATTGTGAGCCTGTGGTTGCCTAGGTATGCTTTCTTACACTTAGACCAGCTCAATGGTCCCAGATCGTATCATCAAATACTTGTGTTCATCCAAGTATTCCAGTACTTTGTACACCTGCGGCTACCCAGGTGTTTCAGCCCTTTTGAGTGCTTGTGGCCATCCAGGTAAGCCTTGTGCTACATTCAAATTTATGTTACCAGGAGGTAGGAGACCTCCGTGAATATGCGGGGCACGTCCTCGATATTCCCTTTACCGGGAGGTAAGAGACCTTCATGAATAGCCGAGGCGCGTCCTTGATATTCCAACTACCAGGAGGCGAGAGATCTTCAAGAATATCTTAGGTACGTCCTCGATATTCCCTTTACCAGGAGGTAAGAGACCTTCATGAATAGCCGAGACACGTCCTCGATATTTCAACTACCGGGAGGCAAGAGACCTTCACGAATATCTCGTGTACGTCCTTGATATTCCATGTACCAAGAGTTTGTACTTGTGATCATCCAAGTACCCCTTCGATACTTGTGAACATTCAGGTATCTACCAAGAGTTTGTACTTGTGATCATCCAAGTACCCCTTCGATACTTGTGAACATTCAGGTATCCTCCATGAGTTTGTACTTGTGATCATCCAAGTACCCCTTCGATACTTGAGAACATCCTGGTACCCCTTTGATACCTGTGTTCATCCAGGTATCCTCCAAGAGTTTGTACTTATGATCATCCAAGTACCCTTTCAATACCTGCAAGCAACAATACCTGCAAGCAATCAGGTATTCTTTAGAATTTCGTACTTGTGATCATCCAAGTACCTCTTCGATGCCTGCGAACATCCAAGCATCCTTCAAAATTCGTACTTGTGATCATCTAAGTACTCTTTTGATACCTACAAGCAATCAGGTATTTTCCAGCATCTAGTACTTGTGATCATCCAGGTACTCCTTCAATGCTTGCGAATGTCCAGGCACCCTCCAAAATTCGCACTTGTGATCATCCAAGTATGCCTTCGACGCCTCCAAAAGCCCAAATATCCTCCAGGTTAGTACTTGTGAATATCCAGGTACTCTTTCAATGCCTATGAATGTCCAGGTATCTTCCAGAACAGATGCCTTGAGAAAGGTTGACGCATCTCCCGAGAAAGGTCGGGAACCATCCAGTGTCCTTGATAGAGGTCAGGCACCCCAACAAGTCGATGCCCTAAGAAAGGTCGGCGCATCTCCTGAGAATGGTCGGGTACAAACTGGTGTCCTTGACAGAGGTCAGGCACCCCAACAAATCAATGCCCTGAGAAAGGTCGGCGCATCTCCCGAGAATGGTCGGGTACCAACTGGTGTCCTTGACAGAGGTCAGGCACTCCAACAAATCGATGCCCTGAGAAAGGTCGGCGCATCTCCCGAGAATGGTCGGGTACCAACCGGTGTCCTTGATTGAGATCAGGCACCCCACAAATCGATGCCCTGAGAAAGGTCGGTGCATCTCCCGAGAAAGGTCGGGTACCAATTGGTGTCCTTGATAAAGATCAGGCACCCACAAATAGATGCCCTGAGAAAGGTCGGCGCATGTCCCGTCAAGGCAACCGAAGAAAGGTTTGGGTCATCGACAAACCACTTATTGCTCTAACAGGCGACCGAAGGATGGTTTGGGTCCTGGAAAAGCGACTCTCCGTCAAGGCGACCGAAGAAAGGTTCGGGTCCTAGACAAACCACTTATTGCTCTAACAAGCGACCGAAGAATGGTTCGGGTCCTGGGAAGGCAATTCCCCGTCAAGGCGACCGAAGAAAGGTTCGGGTCCTCGACAAACCACTGATTGCTCTAACAGGCAACCGAAGAATGGTTCGGGTCTTGGAGAAGCAACCTCCTCATGTCACCAGGTAAGATGACACCTTGATACTTGCCAAACTCGGGGTTCACACCCTATCTCACTCACTCTCGGTAAGTAACTATAGGTATCTTCTTATCTGTCTTAGTATGTGTAATGTTATATTGCTCTTTTTCTGCATAGGACAATAGGTCCCAAATAAAATATAATCTGCTGCACATGGATGGATAAAATTTACGCATCTGTTTGTCTTTGAATGCAACCTCTGCGAACTCACCTTCAAAGAGGGGCAGCTGTTGATGCCTAAATTTTATTGTGTTTTTTTTTTTTTTTTTTTAATTAGGCCTGAGTCTCTTTTAATATTTTTTTTTCCTTTTTTCTTCATATAATAAATAATAAATAATAAATAATAAATAATAAATCAATAAAAACAAACAAAAAGCAAAAAAAGCGGCTAGCCCCCTTTTCTTTCCCTTTTTCCCCTTCCGCGTGGGCCCGGAGCCCGGCCTTTTCTTCCCAAATTTGGCCCGACCTCTTTCTTCCTTCTTCTTCCTTCTTCTTCTTCCTCGCTCCTTCCTTCTCCGCCTCTACAGACCACGCGCAACGACGACGACGCGCTCAAGGGCAACCTACGGCAAAGAGGAGCGGAGGTAGGCCGCCGAAGGAGAGGACAACGTGCATGCGCCTTCAATGCGCACCTTTAATGCTGAGATGAGACGCCGGTTCAGCCGCAGGGGTCCGGTCGGCAAGCCAAAGATCGGCGGCCGAGCCCCTTCGTCGACCGGACCCCCTCGCCTATAAATAGCGGAGCACCTCCATCGACGAAAGGGCAGAGGGAGGCCAGCAAGCTCAGAGAGACCCCTGAGAGACTTCGGGGAACTCGAAGAGCGAGCAAGGGCGAAGGATCGGGTTGCAAGCTAAACGACCTCCCACCGAGAGACATCGGGGGAGGCCGGTGGCAAGTGAACCCAGATCTGCGAGCAGTCGAGGCCGGAAGAGAGGAGAGGGTTCTGGATCCGCGAAGAGGGGCTGGAGAGAAGAGAAACTAGAGAGAGTCGCCTCGAGTCGTGCCCGACGCCGCCGTCGCTCTAGATCTGAGAGCTGAGCAGCCGCCGTCGCTGCTGCTCAACTCGACCGCAGCCGCCGTGCCGTGCCCTCGCTGCGAACACGTAATAGCCGTGCTGGCTCCGCCTGTGTAACTGTCGCTCTGCCCTCCCCTGAGAACCCAGTAGTCTTCCATCGTTGTTGCCGCGTCGCTTTTTCCGACAAACCAGCGGCCGCCATCGTCATTGCCTCTTTTCCCCCTGAAAGCCTGGCCGCCGATCGCCACGTCGCGGCCGTTGAGTCACCCCCAGCGATGTCCCGACAACCCTTCTCCGGCGCCGCAAATAGTCGAACCCTAGGGCTCCGAGCAACCTGCCTCGCGAAAGAGATGCCGGGTCGAAGACGGGCCGGATCCGGGTCACTGTGCGGGTAGGGTTTCGAGCATAGAAGGGGAGGGGCGGAAATCGGGTCGCCGGGTTGCCGGGTCGTCGGGTCGGGCGTGAAATCCGGCGCCCTACGGTTTCAGGTTCGTTGGGGTCTTGGGTGGTTGGCCCGGGTCGGATCCAACCGGATCCGACCCCTGGATCCGACCCGGGTCGCACTTTGAAATAAAAAAAGTAATAATGTTTTAATAAAAATAAAATAAAAAAGTATAAAAATATATTTTATTTTCCAAAAAAAAAAAAATTCGAGCCGGGCCCGCAACGTGGGCCCGATTAGACGACGCGGGTCAAACCCAACCCAGGGATCCAACCCAGTTCGTTTTTAATATTATAATATAATATAATATTTTAAAAATAATAATAATAATAAGAATAATAAATTTATTTTCCAGAAAATAAAAAATAGCCATATTTTCCCAAAAAGGCCAAAAAAGTCAGAAAAAGCAAAAAAAAAAATGATTTATATTTTCAGAAAAAGATAAAAAAAACCAAAAAAATTCTTTTTATGTCCAAAAAGATGAGAAAATGGCCAAAAAATGATTTTTCCTCCACAAATGCATGGAAAATCCCTCAAAAATCCAAAAAGCTTTAGGGTTTAAACAAGATTAGGTACCGAAAGGGCATTAGTGATTAACTAGTGTAATCAAGTCCCCGATCCTAATTTCTCTAGTTGTGCAAGAGCGAGTATTTCTCCCGATACTTCGCTTGGGTTTCTAATCGACCCACCCCAAACCGATTAGTGGCGACTCCTTTTTAAATTAACTCACAGGTTAAAAACTTGAACTATTAAGTCGTGAATTGGTGGACTTGGGAGAGTCCGGGCTAAAATAAACTTAGCCGAACCATTAGCCTCCGCAGGTGCTTGCCCCGATTGGGCGCCGAAAAAAGAGGTCGCGATATTTATGACCGACAACAATTTATGCTAAACATTTTCTTGGACAATGAAAATATTTTTAATTCATTCATTTTTGTAAGAAATATAAGTGATCATTTTTAGGAAAATGTTTTCTAAATCATTTGTTTTTTTTTCACAAAAAAAAAGCACCCTAACTTACATCTAATTTTTCATCCTCCCTTTTTTCACCCACTTGTATTGAATTTGAATGTCAATGACAACCTCGTTGTCCACAAGTGATTGCTAAAACGGTGAAGTTGACAATTTTGATCGGGTTGCGAAGGATTCTTAATTAAAAGTCAACCAAAACAGATCACAAAAAAGAAAAGGAAAGAGATGGAAAAAAAAGAGTTGCAAAAATTAAAGGAAATACAAACAATAAAGAGATGTATAACATATAATTACTTGAGCGTTTGTGGTTCTCCCTATTGATTGTGCCTAATCATGAATTGAAATATGAAAAAGTCAAGAATAAAGTAAAATTATTTTCAAATCTTGGAGCATCTGTAATGGAGTTGAAGCAAAAATGGTATAGTTGGTCAAGGCTAAAGGTCGAGGAAGGAGGATCTGCGAGAGGTTGTTATATGGTGGATCATCCTTGGTGGGAAACCGCCTGAACAATGACGGTAGTAGGCTTTATATTGACGGCGAAAGAGGAATTGCCAAATTTGAAGGGAACACTTACATTATTATATTTAGTTTTCCCACAATACCATATATCACTTTAAATGTATTAGGGTCATTTTCCCAAGTATAGATAGCATTCGACTCCGCTTCATACAACTTGACATAATTTATTCGAGATATAGTATATTTCATAATGAACTGTGTTGATTAGTTCCATAATATATACAACCAATTGATATATAGGAAAATACATATCAAGAGCACTTGTCATATTTATATTAGGTCTACTATGACTGGAAAAGATTATTGATTGCACACTAATGTAAAATAATTTAGTTACACTATATTAGTCAAGGACTGAGTTAAAAACTTATGCCAGCGAAAACTATATAGGAAAAACACGAAACAAATTATATATAAGGAAATACTTGTTATTGCTTAAGGTTAGAATGATAAAATCTTCCCATATTTTGAGTCGATAGAATCCTATCTGACTAAGAAAAAAACTAAAGAGTTAACCAAAAAAAGAAGAAGATATAACATGAGTTGCTCTTCCTCCCATATACGTAGTGTCCAAGATTTCCAAACAAATGATAACGGAAAGGATAAGAGAGCGGAAGAATTATCTCCAAGTCCATAATCTTTCCAGGAAAATCTATGACTACTGTTATGTGTATACGTATAATGATGCATTTTTCCTCACAGCCGATGCTATTTTCACAAGGAAACTCATCCTAATTCGTTTTGGTTCTTGACAACATGAACAAAAAAGTGAAAATTCCATGAAAATCTGCAACGATAGTTTCTACCAAAAACCGTATGCACAGACTCACAGAGAGAACAATTATGAAGGAAAGTATCTGACATAACCCTGAACCAAGAAAAGCCCAAAGAAGAAACTAATCCTCATGCTCTGTGAGAGAGTTCCAAGAAAATGCATATTTTCTAAAAGGTTCATGGCCTGTCTCACTCTAGCTTCCGTGATGACCTCTTCTATCCCTCCCTTTCTTCTTGGCTTCCCTCTTCTTCCTATCTTGTTCCAATAAATAATTGAAACCTAGCCCATTCAACAATGCTTCTGTGCCCGGCTGCATGATCAACGTCTCTCCTCTATTCACGTGATCTCTCCGTCGATTCTTGATTGCAAGTGTTGCCCTTTGATCCTCCATTCCATGACCTCCCCCTAGTTCTGGCCACTCCGTTGAACTCAAGTTAAAGCTACCAAGTGTGACGACATTGTCATCTCTTCTCTGTCCGTGAGATCTGTCCACTGATTCATGATCACGAATCGTCGCCATTCTGTCACCATCACAGTCACAAGCGTTCTCTTCCTCTTTTTCGACTTCGACCCTCTTAGATTGATCATCGATAAATGCCATTCGATCATCCCCACAGCTTCCAGGGACACCTGCTTCCTCTTGTTGAACTTGGAAATTCGTACTTTGATAATTTTCAACTCGCTTCCTCTTCTCCAACTCGCTTCCTTTTCTTGCTTCAAACGCGACATTGACAGCCTCATACAACTCCAACCCACAGAACTCGGCTAACGACTGAGTGAATGGGGCTTCAATGGACAAGTCGTTTTGTATGAGGATTGAATCTGGAGATTCCGAATCTCTCGCTCGTTCCATTAGACTGGCAAGTAGGGATTCCCTTGATCTTCTCAGGGACGAACCGCTGGTTCGACGGTGAGTATCATACCTTGATCTCTCCATTTAGTGATGAAGCGTATGAAAAATTGGAGGAATGGGGAAATTTTTCTCAGAAAATCTTGCTATCAGATGTGTTATGTGGCTTTGTGTAGCTTTGCGAATAGGGGAAGTCTTCTATAAAGAGTCAACTGAGCGCCGAACTTTTCAAAAGCATTTTCTTTTTTAAAATTCGGTCCCCTATTTGTTTCCTCTAAATCAAGAAAACTGGACACATTTTACGAAAATTTCCGTTTCTCTATTGCACTTTCTTGAGCAGGTATTGAAAATACAAAGAAATTGATGGTTTTATGTGATGGGCTTAAGGCCCGTCCGCCCATGTTGGGCCTGAAAGCCCGGCCCACAATATTAGGGCCCATGGATGAAGGGGTACGTTTCTATTTTTGAGGGAACGTATATAAGGGATGAAAGAGAGAGACGAAGATACCCTTTGGCATTTTGTACGTACGTTCCTCTCCCTCTCTCCCTCCAAAAGAAAAACAAAACGCTAAAGGCGACGTTTTCTTCCCTTCAAGGCGAATTGGCGTCATCGGATCGAACAGGGCCAAATTCTCTTCCTCTTATCGGCGTCGGTGTTTAATCTGTGGCTAACAAGATACGCTCGATTCCGTGGTGTGCTTTAGGATCGGTGATACATGTGAATTTCCCGGGCTTGTCTTCCGCATTCGTTTTAGGGGTTCGATTTAGTGTCGAATCCGATTTTGGGAATCCTACATTCCCAACATTGGTATCAGAGCCCTAGTTCATGTTTTCTCGACCCCTTTTCATGTTTTTGATTGATTTTTCGCGAAATTATTCGGCCGAAACCTATCGGGGCGAAAAATCCCGACACCCGAGCACTGTTCATCCATTTTTTTCGAGTTTTCGTAAGTCAAAATCAATTTTTGATGGCATAGGGTGAAAGAGCTCGTCGAGACGAGTCCGTCGACGGGTCGACCGCCGTCAGGAGACGCCGCACGCGCCCACACGCGCGGCGGAAGCCGCTGCGCGTGGGCGCCACGCGCCTGGCGCTGGCTCGGCCGGCGCGTGACACACGCGCGCCGGTCGGCGAACCGGCACGTGCGCGCCGCCGGCCGGCGAACCGCACGCGCCGGTCAGCGAACCGGCGTGTGCTGACGCCACCGTGACGTCACGGTAACCGCCGGGATGACGTCATCAATGACGTCATCGCCGACGACCGTTGGACGGCCGATCCCACGGCGACGGCGACCCGACCCGACGGCGACCCCACCCGACCCGCATGGAAGCCGGGCGCATGCCGCGCACGTGCCGGCCGACGTATGCGTGACGTCAGCCAGCGCACAAGACGCGCGGCACTTGCCGGTCGGTTCGCCCGACCCGGTCCGACCGGCAAGCCCGACGACCGGCGCCCGTTGACCGTTGACCGGCGTTGACCGTTGACCGTTGACCCAAAAAAAAAAAAAAGAATATGTTTCTTTTTCAATTATGTCTATATGGGTTATAAGTAATCCATTATTTATTCTGCACTTGTTGCATGAATTATGGAAAATTATGTATTTTCCTTATGTACATTATGGATTATAAGTAATCCATTTTTAGTTCCGCATTTGTTGCGGGAACTATGATGCGTTATGCACGGATACCCGCAATCCCGAGAACGGACGAGGGAAGTGCAAGACTTAAAAGGATGATGAAAGAGTTAGCTAATTATCGGTGGCATAACGGTGATTTAGTATCACATGTGGTCAGGGTCGATCAGATGATACAGGAAATCATTTGGAATGGTTATCTTATGCCGGATTTTGAGAAGGTGCCGGCTTTGATGAACACTCTTTCACTTGAATGGCAAGCAGTGTTAGATCGGCTATGGGAGGTCAACGTGGTCCCGGGTTATAGGAGGCTAGTGGTAGCTTTTGTTAGAGAGTACTATAGGATTGAGTTAACCAAAACTTCAACCCTTAGATTGAGCTCCACATGGCGCAGAGTGAATGCGCCTTGGAGGCGACATGAAAACTCTCCAAAAGTTTTTTCCATGGTTGGCAAATGTGCCTTCAAATTTCTCAGATATTTTGACTGATAGATTAGAAGGGACATTCCCTATTTTTTTTCTTAGATTAGTTTAAGATGTTTTTGAATGTGAATATCTCTTTCTATGTTGATATTTTTCCTCTGTATATATTGCTTAGTGTAATGGATAGTTGTATTATGTGAAAGCATTATTATTCTATTGGATGTCAATTATTATTTGCTTTCGTTATTGTTGACTTTGTGGGTAGTTCATAGAAGTTTTTGTAACTTCATAGAATTTATTTTGCATAAGACAATTATATTAATAATAATTTTGAGTTAGGATTTTTGGAGGATGATTGGAAACATAGTGACCTTTTGATTCGAAACCTTACTTGAAATTGTTCATTGATATGATGGGTCTGTGCAAAGTGGATGCATAAATGATAGGCATTAATTATTCATGCATATATGTCCGATGTGTTCGGATTGATGGTTTCAAAGCAACTAAGAACGTAATTGCCTGATATGAACGGCAACAATTGTGAAATATTGAATATGAAGATTCAATATGTGCTGGAAAAGCAAGAAGTACTAGAAGCTCTTGACCATATTATGGAAAATCTTGAGAATGCCGTGCGCCACCTTAAGCTAGCAGAGGACCGCCTAAAGCATTTGAGCCGAAAATAGATATTTGCAATGCTTTGGTTCTAGCTCGAAAGGGCTTTGAGCTCTAAGCGCAAGCGTATTGATTTGTTCAATATGAGGGATTGCAAAGGATCAAGTCCTTGTTGCAAGAAATCAAGAGTTAACCAACACAAGAGAGGAAAACGTCCTCAAGTGAAGAAAATGTCAAGGGTGAGGTGTTACAATTGTGACAAGAAGGGTCACTATGCTCGCAATTGTTGTGAGCCGAAAAAGGTAAACACCTCTTGTACATTTGAGAACTTTACTTATGTGTCAAGTTCTGTATTATTGGCTGAATCCAATCCTTTGTGGACTGTAGATTCGGGAGAAACAGACCATGTAGCGAAGGATAGAGAATCCTTCGTGGAATTCGACGATACCAACTGGAACTAAGTGGATCTATGTAGGAAATAACTCCAGCTGAAGTTAAAGGGATTGGCACCTGCCAATTGAACATGTGTGGTGGACGCACCTTATTCCTACATGATGTTCTATATTCCCAGAGATTCGTCGAAATTTAGTGTCTGTCTTGGTGTTGGTTAAGCTTGGTTTTAGTGTGAACTTCCATAATAGCGGTGTAGATTTGTATTTGGATACAAACTACTATTGTTGTGGTCACTTTCGGATGGTTTTATTGTACTTGAATGTTGACTGTGGTGATGTCAATATTTATTATTCCCTTTTTCACGTCTTCCACTTTATATGATAATGATGTGATTATGTGGCATGCTAGACTTGGTCATATTGGCCAACAACATATGAATAGATTAGCCAAAGAGGGCTTGTTGGGCAACATTGAAAAAGTCGATTTGCCCATATGTGAGCATTGCCTTGTAGGGAAAACGACAAGCAAACCATTTAGAAAAGATAAAAGAGCTTAATTTCCTCTGCATTTAATCCATTCCGACGTCTGTGGTTCAATGACTGTGAGAGGAAGGCATGGGGCTGTTTATTTCATCACTTTTATAGATGATTATACTCAATTCGGATATGTCTATTTGATTTCTCATAAATCTGAAGCATTAAGTTGTTTCAAAAGGTTTATAAACTTGGAAGAAAATCAATTAGACAAGAAAATAAAAGTATTGAGATCCGATCGAGGTCGAGAATATTTATCTGATGAGTTCAGAAAATTATGTGATGAAAAAGGAATAGAAAAACAGTTGTCTATTCCATATACTCCTCAACAAAATGGTGTTGTGGAAAGAAGAAACAAAACCCTACTGGAAATAGTTAGGTCCATGATGGCGCATGCTAACTTACCTATCACTTTTCGGAGTGATGCGTTGTTAACTGCTGCCTATATACTTAACCGGGTGCCTTCCAAATCAGTTACTTCTACTCCATATGAGTTATGGACAAGTAGAAAACCGGACTTAAGTTTTCTTAAGCCATGGGGTTGTGCTGCCTATACTCATGAGTCCTATCACAAGTTTGGAAAATTGGGTCCCAAAGGAAAGAAGAGTATTTTAATGAGATACTCCGAACACTCGAAAGGGTATGTGTTCATAGGTGAGCAGGAAAGTGGGAGTATAACTGAATTTGAATCACGGGATGTCACACTCTTAGAGGATGAATTTCCTAAGAAAGACGAAATAGGGGCAGATTACTCCCTATTTGTAATCTTGGATCAAGATAATGATATTAGTGGAGTTCGTCCAAGTGGGAGTAATATGAGAAGTGATGAATTGAATTCAACTCATTCTCAATTGCAACCACATGATGAGACGACGTCATCATTATCTAATCCAAGTGGGAGCATAATGGGGAATGATGTGCAAAGTGTACAATCTCCCATACGGCGAACAAGTCGCCAAAGTATTCCCCGTCGACGTTTTGACATTGAAGGGGAAACTTTTATGATTGCTCCGCAAGATGAGGATGAGCCAAGAAATATTAATGAGGCTCGAATTGCCCTAGTAAGGAAAAATGGATTCATGCAATGGAAGAGGAAATGGAGTCAATGAAGTCAAACCAAGTTTAGGAACTGGTTGATCTTCCAAAAGGACGCAAAGCTATTGGGAACAAGTGGGTTCTCAAAATAAAGCGAAAGGCTAATGGCTCGATATAGAGGCATAAGGCTCGCCTTGTAGCAAAGGAGTATAATCAACAGGAAGGAATTGATTATGAGGAAACATTTTCTCCTGTAGTGAGATTTGCCTCGATTCGCTTTATTCTGGCAATAGTGGTTAGTATGGATCTTGAGTTACATCAAATGGATGTAAAGACCTGCTTTCCTCAATGGAGAATTAGAGGAAGAAATATATATGGAACAACCTGCTGGTTTCATAGTGAAAGGCCAAGAAGAAAAGGTATGTCGACTTTTGAGGTCGATATATGGCCTTAAGCGATCATCGAGACAATGGTATATACGTTTTCATAATGCCATAATGGCATATGACTTTACAATGATTGATGAGGATCATTGTGTATATATCAAAAGATCCAAGGATCATTTTGTGATCATATCATTATATGTTGATGATATACTAATTACCGGAAGCAATATGGAGTTTGTTAATACTTGTCAAGAGTTGGTTGTCTTCCAACTTTGAGATGAAGGATATGGGTGAGGCTGCATACATTCTTGGAGTTAAGATTTCAAGAGATCGTTCGAAGAGATCGTTATCTCTTTCACAAGAAACATATATAAATAAGGTTCTTGAACGATTTCGTATGCAAGATTGTAAACCCATAGACACTCCTATTGCAAAAGGTGAAGGATTGAGCCATAGAATGTGTCCAAGGACTCCACAAGAGAAGGAACAAATTAAACATGTTCCTTATGCTAGTGCTGTTGGAAGCTTGATGTACGCTATGATGTGTACAAGACCTGACATATGTTTTTCAGTTGGAATGGTGAGAAGATACCAATCCAATCCAGGTCAAGCACATTGGAAAGCCGTTAAGAGAATACCGAGGTATCTAAAGGGACTGCTGATTATATGCTGAGTTATTAAGGAAAGGATCTGCAACTCAAAGGCTATTCTCGATGCTTGATTGATGAGGAGATTTAGATGAAAGAAAATCTACCTCTGGGTTTGTTTTCTTACCGAATAATAATGGCGCCATATGTTGGAGCAGTAAGAAACAAACATGTATAGCCTTGTCCACGATGGAAGTTGAGTTCGTGGCATTATCAGCAGCAGTATAAGAAGGTATTTGGCTTAAGAGATTTTTTGGATTTTAATAGAGGGGGGAGGTCAGGTCTATGAATTATTTTTTAGGCACTGTGCACTTTG
Organism: Eucalyptus curtisii; assembly: GCA_017140595.1. Classification (NCBI taxonomy): domain Eukaryota; kingdom Viridiplantae; phylum Streptophyta; class Magnoliopsida; order Myrtales; family Myrtaceae; genus Eucalyptus; species Eucalyptus curtisii. Next base: position 31,033,157 of record CM029498.1, read on the forward strand.
TAGCATGTATGGTATCCCGGGAAAGTCCCATTGACTAACTGGCCCATGTAGTCTCAGATTCTGACATATTGACAATGGAGACCCCTTCTATCTCCAAATGGGATAGAATCTAAGCACATTGAGCAAGTAACAAAGAAAATTAAAGTAATGTTTATTTTATTGTCTAACATGAATTAAGAATAATAAAATTACATTCCATCCAAGTACAATATCCTTTAACACTACCTTGCAGCTGGGAAAAGACCGATAAGGATACTAAAAGTAGAAATGAACAAGTGAATCTCTTTATAAAAGGAGACTATTTACATATGCTTCTCATGGAAAACTTGTAATCTTTGAAGGATCTTAAAATTCTAGTAGTTACTTACATGAGACAGCAAACCTCAACATTGACCTAAGTTTCCAAGTGAATCTGTCCATTGTCATTGTAAAATATTCTGAGAATACTCTAAAAGATGTATTATGGAAGAGCAGCCTAAAGTGACAAGAGAGCATGATCCGGTTTTGTCAACCTAAGATGATTAGGTCCATTGTTCTTCATCATATTTCTAGATAATTGTATTTTCTCTATAAACTGACAGAATGAACTGAAAAAGGAACCTTTTTCATATAATCTCTCCATGCACATTTTCTTGTGAAAATCAAGCATCTAAGAATGTCAAATTAATAAATACATGCACTCTCCAAGATTCCCCTTCATGAAAGACTAGAATGCCGCAAAAAGCGGAGGTCACTCAGCCGGGGCAACAAACGCCACGAAGCAGTGCTAATCACAGGCACACACTAATGAGATCCCTAGGGCTCGAAGGAGGAGGATGTGGATTTCTTTCAGTGCCGCTTGGACGGTCGCCGGAGGAGGATTTGCGGTGGACGACACCATGGATGGAGGTCTCCGCCATGAAATTGAAATTCTAGGGTTTACTTGCAGTTTTACACGCCGAGAGTTTTCAAATGGTTTTACATTCTGTGTTTTTCTACAAGGTGAAGAATAATGAAGTCATTTGGCCCTTCTACTCACATGATTCGTGAAACATAAATATGCAAAAGTGAATTTTTGGCCCTTCTAATTAATATAGGCACAAAAAAAGTTACTGACATGATTGGTCAAACAATAAAGATGCAAAAGTGAATATTTGAGAGAAAAAACTTAGCAGGAAAGGCATATTTTGCTGTAAATATTCTTCTTGATAATTTAGACTGTCTGATTGCAGGATAAAGACAGAATTGATACGAAACTATTTGTGCACTCTCTATGGGCATATCCAGTCAGATAAACTTTGCATAAGCCAAAGAGCACGCTTTAAATCCTATTACCCCGCATAAAAACCAAAGAACATTTAAGCAAGTCATGAGAAAAGGATATCTTTCAGTGATGATCATCATTTGCAGCAGATGTAATTATTGTTGATTATTCAAAAACAAAAACTCCACAAATGCCCAAATAAAATGTTTCCGTCACAAGCCGTTGCATATGAGAGAGAGAGAGAGAGAGAGAGAGAGAGAGAGAGAGAGAGAGAATGGCAGTCATTCTATACATTTCCACGGAAAAGAGAAGGTTTAGAGAATTCTACGTTTCGTCCTCCAGTATACAAGTAGTTTCATCTTTTGGAAATAATACTGGGAATTGGAAGCTTATCACCTATAATTCCTTGAGAAAAACCATCGCATGAGGGCAATCCAATCACCTAGCATTTACATGTAAAATATTGCGAGAATATTCTATAAGATGATTGTGGAACAGCAACCTAATATGACGAGGGAGGATGATCCGGTTTTGTCAACCTAAAATGACTAGGTCCATTACTCTTCGCCATATTTCCAGATATTTATATTTCATCTACAAACTGAAAGAATGAATGGAAAATGTAACCTTTTCAATTATTCTCTTCATACATTTTTTGTGTGGAAATCAAGCATCTAAGAATGTTGCCTTGAGTACCATCTATTATAATTAGCAATATCTAGTGGCATTGATTGTCCCTAATTGAGTAATCCCAGATTTATTTATTCAAAATTAATCAAAGAGACGAAGCTCCAAGGTTCACTGTAAGTTCTTACGTAGTAGCTCCAAAGACAAAGTCATGAATCATCCTATCTGCCAATAGTTAATTGCACATGAATTCACAATGATTCTGCTTGACGAAATAATGCCACAGAGAGCGAGTTCACTCGACCTGGCCTGCATACAACACTAAAACGGTGCTCGTCAGAGACGCCATTCAACACGTGAGTCTTAAAAATGATGAAAATATGGAGCTCGTACCTGCAGACACCAACCGCCAATGGTGATTGTAGAGATCCGCGTAGTTTCTCTAGAACAGGACTTTCCTTGAAAATCCCGATATCATCACTCAAATCCAAATACACAATCGACGACACCTTAAGCCAAGGCCACCTAATAGTCCTACCCAACGAGAAACTGCAGCAACTAACTTCCAGGCGCACCAACCAACTCGAGAAATACAAGAACGGCGGCAGTATATAGAAGGTCGGCAGCGAGAAATCCAACCTCAGGCAGAGATCCTCTATGCGGCACTCCTCCGCGAAGCGGAGCCAGAGGTCGACCTTGCGGCAGAGGAGCTACTCGAAGCCGGTGAAGAGGAACCTCTTCACCGTGGGGGAGGTGCACTGCCTCAGGACGCTGCCTCCGATCCTTCCATGGAAGACGAGGTCGGTGGTGGTGGTCTAAGCGGAATGCCACCGCCGGGAGAGGACGCTGGTCTTGACGACGTCTCGGATGGGTAGAAACGGGAAGATGTGGTGGATCACGGCATCCCGTGCTGAGGAGATCCCCGGGGCTCCTGCTTTGCCTCAGAGGAGGAGGAGGAGGTTGGTTTCGTCTGGTACGATCCGGCCTGTCGCCGGAGAATTCACGGCGAATGGTGCCGCGCACAGATGTCTCCTCTCCGCCATGGATTCGAAGTTTTTCGAAGGATTTATACTTTCTGTGTCGACGGGGAACGAGACTGAAGTCATGTTGCCATTTTAATTGATATTGTTTTTTTTTTTTTTCTTTTTCCCTTTTTTAATTTTTTACAGAATTTATCTCTTTTCTTTAATTGAAAGGAGGTCAAATTAAACTGATCGATCTCGATTTTACAGTCTACCTACTTTGGAATTCACTTTGATTTCCTAATCTTTTTTTAACTACCGGAGTTCATCCTCCAATTCTTTTCAGCATTTTTCCTATTTTTTTGACAGAAAATTTTCTCAGTCGATTCTTTATGCAATCATATGAATTGTCTGCTTCATAATGAATTGCGAAGCAAATTAAATGATCTTGATGTGAAAAGAAATTGGAATGACCCAAAAAACACTTAAGCTCGGAGGAAAAAGAAACACAAAATTTACGTGATATAGTAGTTCACTCAATATTTCTTTCTCATCATCAAATTTCGGGACCTTTTCCTAGGGGCAAAAAAATAAGTGAACATGTATGTTTAAACACATGCGATAAACATGCTGTCATAGATGGAACCTTTCGACGCTTTTATCACATGCTTAGATATGTTTAATTAAACACGTTAGTATTTACGTGTGTGGATCCCACATGATTAGATAAGTTTGGACATGTTTTAACATTTAGGCACATTTTTGCATATGTATGTGGGAATTAATATCTTAAATGTGCTAAGCATGTCGTGATATGTAAGGCGTTTAATAAACTTGTCGTATTTGGGCTTTAAAAATAGGTCACTGATGGGGTTTAAAAATAGGTCACTGATGATAATTATATCCTGATGAGGTCACAACGTAGTTATATTAAGGCATGATGTAGGTGGCCTATCTCATAGCAGAGGTTGGGGCCGTCAATTTTTTATTTTTTATTTTTATTATCGAATGGGCCTTCAATTTGTTAGAGAAGAGAGAGAGAGAGAGAGAGTAACGCCTGCAAAAGAACTGGCAGTGCAGATTGTTATAAGGAAGAAGTATAAAAAAGGTGGGAAAAGAGAAAAGGCAAAGAGAAAATAATAGGCGGTATAGATTGTTGTGAAGAAGAAGTAGAAAAAAGGCGAGAAGTGGTTAAACGGAGGCAAAAAATAACACTCATGAGGAATATCTATTAAGCAATGAAGTTAGTGTACTAATGATTGTGGTTATACATTTTACAGTTACTTAAGAAAAGCCGTTGGGAGCACTTGCTGACAAAATCACAAGATGATGCCTTTAGGAGCACTTGCTCACAAAATCACAAGACGATCCCTTTCTACAAGAAGTGCTTCTCAAGTTCCAACCAAACAAAGCTCTTTGAAAAGCATGACCTCTCCACATTGAAAGTTCAATGAGGGAAGAGTAGTGCATGAACAACCGAAGCACACCTAGTTGCGAAGTTTCTTAGGACCGAGAATTGCATATGCCTTCAAAAGAGCATCCCTGAAGGATAATCAAAGGCAACTTGTGCATGATTAGAAGCTCTTTGGTGGCCTTGTAGACATTGGATCAAATCAGGCAGCTTTCATAGATTACTTGCCTCCAGAGATTCTTCTCTGAAAGGGTATATGCATCCTAAATTTGAGATCATCTTCTCCAGCACAAGTGCACATGCATTGTGGCATGAGAAGAACATCCTAATTCATCCTCAGACAAGTCCTAAAACCTTGAGTTACAAAACTTACATTTAGTGCATTTGTGCTCAAACATGCAACTTCAATGGAATTAAACCTTTTCATCAATTCTGTCAATTTTAGGTCCACCGAAAATGTCACGGGACTTGATATCTTGTGACTATTAATAATAAATATATGTCACATCAACATCCAATAAAATTTATCACAGCTAACGGAAAGAACAATGATTTTATGGTTTGTTTTGGTTTTGGAAAAGCTGAACCACATCAAACTGCACAATGCAGTTTACTTCCGATTGCAACTTTTTTGTCGCAAAAAAAATCCCCTTGAACTGAAACACTAATATTAACCTCTTTCCTTGAGAGGTCCATAATTACAACTAGTATAAAACTTATTTCACCGAACTTTATGTCAAAAGAGTGAATACAAATAAGCAGTGAAGTGCCCAGGGCAACATACGCTTGCCTATGAGATTAATGAGAAACCCAAACTTTTATGAGGATGCCTATTCAAGAGGATAATTAAAAATAACCTCAGCATTTTCCGAAGCTCTTCGAATGTGCTCAAAATCAAGTAGTTGCAACAAATCAAGTAGTTGCAACAGAACAGTGGCTGGAAGTTCATGTACACATGTGGGCAATTTAACCTTGATAATCAACTTCTCCAGCACAAGTGCATACCCAAGAAGAAACTTAATCAGAGCGAGCAGATGTTTTGACCCAGAACCACAAGCTCGAAGCAGATGATCTCAATTCTCTTCCAAAGTTCCCCTTCCGTGAGCACAAGAAAACTTTTTCGTCCAAGTTAAAATCTTCATTAGATTCTTCACCAAGTTGAAACTGCACATAGGTACCCCCATTTAATAAATTTATTTCACACTAGATATGGATCCATGGGGAAAATAAATTCATTGGCTCACTAAAATTTCAGACAAACAACTTTCGATTGTCCACTGCAGATGCTAGTCAGTTTTACTTTATAACGAGTCTTAATTAATTTAAGCTCTTAAACTTGTCTACACATTAAACATGTCCTCTTTCTAAGTGCACATCACTAAACCATCACCAAACTCTTGGCTCAAGATCCTAACACAACCAAATACCAAAAGAACCTCCAGTACGACACTGCTGTTACTTTAAGACAAGAACTAAAACTTGCCCTGCACAAATGTTGAGTAGACCGACAGAGCCATGAGCAAATTTCAAATTCCGGAAGAAATAAGAGTTCGAGATTGATAAAGTTTCCACTCACTGTTCAAACATTAGTGCAAAGAGGAAGTAAGCACAAGAAGCAATCTGAAAATATCATAGCAAATGAACAAACCTTTGATAGGGGGACGTCAGCTGTATGACTAATTTTTCCAGGCGCAGTGAACTTCGTAACATATATCTTATACCGAGAAGATCCCGCTGAATACTTAGTCCTTGTAGTATCAGATTCTGACATTTTAACAACCGAGGTGGCACTGCTTCCATCTCCAGAAGGGACAGTATCTAATCACATTGAACAAGCAACATAGAAAATCTGATTAATAATAGTTTTCCGGTTTAACATGAATAAATAATGACAAAACTACAGTCCATCCAAATACAATATCCTTTGACCCTATCTCCCAGCCATGAAAAGGCCGACTGATAAGGATACTACAAATAAAAATTAACAAGTGAATCTCTTTAATAATTGAGACTATTTACATATGCTTCTCATGTCGAACTCATGATATATGAAGGATCCGAAAATTCCAATCGTTGGTCACATGAGACAGCAAACCTCATTATTGACTGAACTTTCCAAGTTAATCTATCCACTGCCATTGTAAAATATTGTAAGAACACTATGTAAGATGATTTTGAAACAACAGCCTGATGTGACAAGAGAGCATGATGCGGTTCTGTCGATCTAAGATGACTAGGTCCACTAAACTTTGTTATATTTGCAAATAATTGTACTTTCTCTATAAACTGAAAGATTGAAAATTCAAGAAACCTTTCTGGAAATAATCTCTTTTCGTTCGAAAATTGAGGTGTCTAAGAACGCTGCCTTGAGTGGCATCCACAATAAAAAGCAATATCTAGCGGCATTCATTGTCCCAAAAATTGTGCGATCCATCTATCGGAGATTAAACATAGGGAAGAAGCTCCACGGCTCACGATATCGTCTTATGCCGTAACTCGGACCACAGAGTTACCAATCATCCTATCTGCCAATAACTAATTGCACATGAGTCCACAATGATTACCCTTGATGAGGTCACTCAAGTGGGGAAACATACAGCACTAAATGGTGCTAAACAGGGAAACCATTCAACAGGAGCACGTCTTATAAATGGTAAAAATATTGAGCATGTACCTGCAAACACCAATCACCAATGGTAATTGTAGGAACTCTGGGCAGCCTCTCAAGAAATTTCTTCAACAGGTCGCAGGCCATCCTATTGTCACCATGCACACCGGGTAGAATTTCAAAATTTAAGTCGGCTTCAGCCAAAGACGATATATCCTCAAGTGACATATGCTCTGCTCCCTCAGAACAAGAGCACGTCCCTGCTATACGCAACCTCAGCAAATGCGGGGATCAAGTGTTTGACACTTGTTGTTGAATCTATAATAACGTTGTTCAAGCCCACGCACCGACCTCTAAAACAAGACTTCCCTCTCGCCAGGATATCATCGAAATTCACATTTGACATCGACAAGACCTTAAGACGACCTTAAGACGAGGCCAATGAATACTAGTCACATCCAACGAGAAACGGCACCGACTGACTTGCAGGCGCACCAAACTACTCAAGCACAACAAAGCACAACAAGAACTGCGGCAGTATATACATGGACTGCAAACTGATATCCAGTTCCAGGCGGAGATCTCGAGCTTGGGGCTAGCGGCCTCGTCGTAAAAAAGCCATTGACGTGGAATTTCTTCAACACCGAGGTCGAGGTGTGCTGGCTCAGGACGCTGTCGACGATGCACCGGAAGTCCAAGGAGCGGGCTCTGCAATGGTGAGGCCAGACTCTATTGAATACGAGGTTGGTGGTGGCGGTCCTCCATCTGTATTGCCACCGCTTGGAGAGGACGCTGGTCCTCACAACGTCTTCGGTGGGCAGATACGAGAAGATGTCGCGGATCGCGTGGTCTGGCTATGCGCTGATGAGATCCCGAGGACTCGAAGGAGGAGGAGGTCGGTCGCGGGAGGATTCTGGGCTGAGCAAAATCCTCCGGCGCTTGGAGGAATCCGCCATGAAATTGATGAGATTCTAGGTTTTCTCTCGGTAGGCAACTCCAGGGCGAAGGACAACGACAATCATAAGGCTTAACTCCAGGGCGCCGTGGACGGTGGGCACCGCCGTGGATTTGAAATTCTAGGGTTTCTGCGGATGTTCCCCGAGTTTTCCAAGGATTTTTCTTTTTCTTTTTATTTCGATCCGATTTCCTATCCTTTTTTAAACACACTACGTTATCCTTCAAATTTTTTTAAATATTTTTTCTAGTTTGAATTATTAACAGTTTGTGCAATAAATTATTACTGATCAAGTATAATACAAATCACATTAATTTACTATGGTAATTAACATCTGATTATTTAAGTTTAATAATCGAGTTATCTTATAATATAATTTTCATTTCATTGGGTAATTAATAATTAATAACTTAATCCAAGTATGGTTGCTTATGGACCGTGCATGCACTTCATTAAATTATGGAAAACCTAATCATAATATTGAAAAAAAAAAAACTAAATTAACGGTTTCAAGGGTTACCCTATAACCAGTCGGGTATGTTGGGTTCTTACCCTTGAATCTACCCATTGGAATCATGCATGCTTTGCTTTTAGGTCTCTAAAGATTTCTTTGTTTCCACAAATTAGATATTGTGCTCGATAATAATAAGCTTGAAAAAAATTAGAAAAGCTTAAAATCTTATATAAGATTTTCTTTTTTTTGGATAATTACGGGACAAATCCGAAAAATTAGTTAGGATAAAATGCGCTTGAGTTCCAAAACTCACTTCTCGTGCGCTCAAATCCTCACACATGCGACTTCGATGCACCTGAATCTTTTGCTTAATTCCGTCAATTCTAGGTGGATAGAAAGTGTCAAATATTTTCTTTTATTCTTTTAATATCCCATGACTATTTATAAAAAAATGTCGCAAGAACATCCAACAAAACCTAGCAAAGGTAACAGAAAGACTGATGATTTTATGGTTTGCTTCGGTTTTCGAACATGAAATACAATTTAGTTCTGATTGCAAACTTTTTTGCCTGGAAAAAATCGCCTTGAACCAAATTAAACCACAGAAAAAAAAGGCTGTTAAAATTCGACTTTATCTCCTTTTGGGCAGCAAAGACATACTTCAAGTTTGTGTCTTTAAAATCAAACGCAATCCAAGGAGTTATTTGCTTATTCATATATTTTTGGACAGAGAAAGCCGAGGAATACCTCAACCAAAACATCCCTTTATCTGTCGATAATCCAAAGCACTACCATTAACATCTTTCCTTAAGAGGTTCATATTTACAGATGAACTAAATTCAAAAAAAGTTTAAATTAGGTACACGTAAAAAACCTAATAGCATCATAGTTCATGTTGTTGGAAAAAGTATTAGAATACATAAAATAATAATAATTATTGGAAATACATTACAAAAGATTAAAAATAAAAAGAAATGTCTGAGGCATGCAAACACTGTCCTTAAGGATAATTCCGCCCCTCGGAGTACGAAACTCGGTGCGTAAGGCTTCAGCGGCTATCCTCCCAAGATACAACAGACCTTCCTCTATACTCCGCACTGAATATTAGAAGGAAACAGAACAAATTTTGTGTATAATCCAATGTAAAGAAAAGGAAAGATGTGAGAATATATTGTATCTACTCAGATTGTGGTTCGAAGTTTAATTTATATTTAAACAAGGAAAAGAGAGAGCTGTTAGGAGACATCATAAATCAATTGGTAATTAAAAAGATGACCGTTATAAAATGATGAAGAGTTTATGAAGTAATAAATCAAAAGTTATAAAGCCGTTAGACGACCGTTATACAACCATTAGAAAACCGTTATATGACCGTTGAAAAAGTCGTTATAAAAATGATGACTTTCATGACGATCATAATTTCTAATAAATATTTCAAAACTACTGAAATATCCAACACATGTAACTTTATTGTCAAAAGAGAGTCAATAAGAATGAGTAGTGTAGTGCCTAGGGCAACATATCTTGCCACGAGATCAATCCGAAACCCAAATTCAATATCCTCTGAGCTTGTCTTCCAGTTGGGAAAAGATCGTAAGGGTATTGCAAGTAGAAATGAACAAGAGAGTCTCTTCAAGAATCAAGACTCTTTACATGTGCTTCTCATGTAAAACTTGTGATCTTTAAAGGATCTAGATCACATAAGTCAATGATCCTCATTATTGACTGAAGTCTCTTAGTGAATCTATCCTTTGCCATTCTATAATATTCTGAGAATACTCCCGTGAGATGTTCTAGAACAATAGCCTATAGTGATGAGAGATCACGACCCGAATCAATCAACCTAAGATGGTTCATTACTCTTCGTCATATTTTAGATAATCGACTTTTCTCTATAAATTGAAAGAATGAACTGAAAATGTAGCCTTTTAAAATAATCTTTTCATGCATTTTTCTTATGAAAATTAAGTATCTAAGAATATTGCATTGATCCCAGATCTAGTGGGCATTCATTGTCCCAAAAATTGAGTTGTCTTAAATTCATTTATTGGAAATTAAAGCTCCAAGGTTCACAATACTTTCTTATGTTGTAACCTGCCAAATTAATCATACATACTCTCTCAATGATTCCCCTTGATAAAAGACTATAATGCCACAAAAAATTGAGGTCAATCACCCTAGACAAGAAACACCACCAAACAGTGCTAATCACTGACACCATTCAACACAAGCATGTCTTACGAATGATAAAATTATAGAGCTTGTACCTGCAAACACCAACCGCCAATGGTGATTGTAGGAACTCCGCACAGCTTCTCAAGAAGTTCCTTTAGCAAGTCGTAGCACATCCTCTTGTCGCCAGACAAAAGAATTCTAGCAGAAAAAAGTAATTTGGCTTGGACCAAAGAAGATATATCGTCAAGTCTCGGACGGTGATGCGAATCCCCAAATATCTGCAGTGACAGCAAATGCGGGGCACAAATTTTCTCCATGTTAAGAGTTCTATTCTTCAATGATTGCCAACCCTTTCACACTTAAAGAACCTATCGTAGAGTTCTTCACGCCCCAGCACTCGCACAACTCAAGGGACTCTAAAACAAGACTTCCCCTTAAGATTCGCCGGAGGATATCATCACTCGACTCCGCATATTCGACAAGCCCTTAAGACAGGGCCAGCTAATAGTCACACCCAAGGAGAAACGGCACATACTAACTTCAGGCGCACCAACCTGCTCCAGCAATACAAGAAAAAGGGCAGTATATAAATGCACCGCGACTCGTCGGATAGCCACAGGCGGAGATCCTCCATGCGGCGCCACTTTGCGAAGAGGAGCCAGAGGTTGACCTTGGGCCGATCGGCCTTGCTGTACCTGAAGCCGATGACGTGAAACCTCTTCACCATTGGGGAGGTGCACTGGATCAGGACGCTGTCGATGACGGACGAGAAGTCCAAGGCACTGCGAGGCAGGCCTTCAATCTCTCCATCGAAGACAAGGTCGGCGGTCGTATTTGGAGAGGACGCTGGTCTTGACGACATCTTCGATAGGTAGAAATGAGAAGATGTGGATGGTGGCGTCTGGCAAGGCGCTGATGAGATCTCCAGGGCTTCTGCTCCATTGCAAAGGAGGAGGTCGGTTTGGTTCGGTGCGATTTGGCCGGTCGCCAGAGGATTTGCAGTGGATGGCGCCGCGCACGGAGGTCTCTGCCATGGATTTGAAATTCTAGGATATCTGGGGATGTGACCGGAGTTTCCAAGGATTTTACTTTTTTTTTTTCTTTTTCATTTTCATTCTATGCGGTTTCATTGGGCTTTTATTCTATCGATATATAGTTTCAAAAATCGATTTATTGATATTGAACAACATGGCTCTCATGTGGTGCTAATGCCACGCCCACAAAAATCCAAGACAAGAAAAATAATATATACAAACATACTGAAAAAGGAAAATTACCAAAAGAATAAAAAGGACATGACAGTTGCCCTCCATAGGCAATCGTCTACTGCTGTCTCCAAGGATTGAGTGATTTTATTCATAGTTTGTTGAAAAATAATATTCCGAGTAATTTAAAGCTATTCTCATTATTGTTCAAACTATTCTTTTTTACCGTAACCATAATACAAATGATTTTTTCAGTGATTAATAACTATCTAGATGTATGTCAATAGAATTGGCCATATTACAATTCTTGATTACTTAAATATGCATCTTGTTTTTCAAAAATCATTCTACTAACTGTGGTAGATAGGCCGGAGCAATTATTTTCGATATATTTGTGCCCAGTTCATCTTGTAGTCGTGAATCTCTCTCCACCTTCATATGAATGAAACAATCTGCACCTACGCTAATATGACTTTTCTTTCTGAGAGACTAAAATCTCTTCGTCTCTTATGTCCGTATTGGCCGAATTCTCAAAAAATATGCCTACCACCTTTCCAAGTTATGTGCGTTTGATTAAGCTTTTCCAATGGGCTTTCGGTCTCCAAAACCCCTTGGAAAAATGTTGTGGTGTTTGGCTACCATTTTAAAGGAGCTTTGAGATGAAAGCTAGTCTTGAAAAGGCTAAAAGTTCAAAATTATGGTGCGTTTGGTTCAACTTTTCTAAAGGGCTTTCAGCTTCCAAAACTCTTGGGAAAATGTGGGGTGTTTGCCAAACTTGTCCAAGGGACTTTCAGTCAAATGCTAATCTTGAAAAAGTTGAAAGTCCAATGCTAATAAATGCTACTTTTAAGCTTTTAGCATTTAGCCAAATGTTGAAATTACTTCTTTTTTTTTTTTTTAAACTACCATCATAAATTTTTTAGGTTTTTGGTTTTACCTCTCATTATTCCAAAACTACCCTTACCTTCATTGGAGTTAACAAATAATTTAATGTTTTTTAATAAAAATAAAAATAAAATCCAAAAGCCCTTTATAAAAAAAAATTGACAGAAATTTTTTACACCAAAATAGTTTTGTAAAGAATTTTTTACCAAACACAATTTGCATTTCCCCAAAACCCTTTAAGCCAAAAAAATTTACATTTCTCCAAGACCCATTTCCAAAGCTAAAGTAAATGTAGCCTTATGGTGCATTTGGGAAGACTTTTGGGGAAAGTCTTTAGGAAAATGTAAGACCTTTGAGTCAAAGGTTTTTTCCAAAATGCAAACCGTGTTTGGTAAATTGTAGTTTGAAAGCCCTTTATAAGTACCTTTGAGTAAAATGGTGTTTGGGGGAATTACACTTACAAACAACTTAGTGATTAATCTTTACCAAAAAAAAAAAAACAACTTTAGTGATTAATAAAAAAAAATTATCAAAAAAAAAAAAGTTCGCCGGCAAAGCAGGCGGCCGCCGACGGCCTCAGGGTCAGGCGACCCTCGCCAGAGGTCGCCCGACCTAGATCTAGGTCCGCGGAGGTCGCAAGACATCACGACAACCCAAACGGGTCGCCGGAGGTCGTGCGACCTCACGGCGACCAAATCTGGTTGCCCGATCTCCGCGCGACCAGATCGGTTGCCGGAGGTCGTGCGGAGGTCGCGGCGACGCGACTCGCCGGGTCGCGCAACTCGCAGGCGGTCGCCGCGACTCACCGGGGTCACCTGACTGGCCGGGGTCACCTGACTAGCCGGTGATGGTCACCGCCACCTCGCCGACCTCAGCCGCCACCTTGCCGGCCTCTTGAGCTCGTCTAAGCTGCCGGAGAAGAAGATGAACGGTAGTTCATGAACGATGGTAACATGGGCATTTCGAGAATGCTCAAAGCCCAGGCGACTAGGACTCGCCTTGGGCTTTCGGCCTTGCAAATGCCGGCATCCCCCCAAAGCCCCTTGGAAAGTGGTTCCCAAACCTCCATTTTGGCCCAAAGTCCTTTAGCCTCCCAAAGCCCCTTCCAAAGCGGTTCCCAAACGCACCCTTAGTCCCCACTAGCTTTTAGCTTTGGCAACCATTTTTCCTTCCAAAATTACCCTCACTAATTTTTTAGCTTTCGATTTAATCTCTCCTTGTAAGCGCTCATCTTATTCACGAGAGGGTGGTCGACGAAATGCCGACAAGGGGCCAAGGAAGCCAGATCTAGCCAGCCAAGGACCAACCAAGGGTCATTGAGAGGTCAGAAAGGGTTGCATGACACAGGCGACCTCAGGCCTCAAGCAACCATCGCCTAGGTCTCGCGAGCTCGCAACCGTCGCCGAGTCATGCAACCGCCCGAGGTCACGCAATTGCCGCCTATGGTCACGCAATCTCAGGTGGTGGTCGTCTAGGTCTCACAATTGTTGCCTGTGATCATGCGATCTCAAGTTGTGGTCATCTAGGTCTTGCGCAACCCTTGCAACCAAGGCGACGGTCGCCTGGGTCATGTGACCCTCGTCGGAACCGAAGGTCCGACCTCGGCAACCTCGTCGACGATTGCAAGCGCCGATCGGCTCACCGATGGCCATGGCCCTTGACTGGACCGATGAAGGGTTTAGGTCATTTTTCAATAGAAGAAAAATATATAAAATATACTCAAAGCTCATTGCAAAAGTTTTTTTAACAAACAATAAATGTTGTGGGGGTGTTGCCACTATCCCATTGTCGTAGAGAGCCCCAAGCAATAATTTTTTGTGGCTTTTTGGAAATTATTATTTGTAACTATTTAGATTTATTTTCCTTTTTATCTAAAGTTTAGAACGCGTATCTTTTCTTTTTGAATTTTGAAGATAAGCCAGAAGAGTTTTTGGGTTTAGTCTCTGCGCTGATCAGAGTTTGTAGAGTTTATATAGTCCTCTCCTATTGTTTTGTCTAACCTAAACGCTTCGTCGTCGTCAGCAGCCATAGGCAAAAGCTGGAAGAATCCTCCATACATGGCCAGGATCGGGTTCTCCGCCAATCCAACTCACCTGCCGAAACGTCCACGAACACGAGTGAACCTAAGCACATCGAGCAAGCAACAAAGAAAGTTCAATTAATATTTCTGTTGGGAATGTAGGATTCCCAAAATCGGATTCGACACTAAATCGAACCCCTAAAACGAATGCGGAAGACAAGCCCGGGAAATTCACATGTACCACCGATCCTAAAGCACACCACGGAATCGAGCGTACCTTGCTAGCCACAGATTAAACACCGACGCCGATAAGAGGAAGAGAATTTGGCCCTGTTCGATCTGATGACGCCAATTCGCCTTGAAGGGAAGAAAACGTCGCCTTTAGCGTTTTGTTTTTCTTTTGGAGGGAGAGAGGGAGAGGAACGTACGTACAAAATGCCAAAGGGTATCTTCGTCTCTCTCTTTCATCCCTTATATACGTTCCCTCAAAAATAGAAACGTACCCCTTCATCCATGGGCCATAATATTGTGGGCCGGGCTTACATGCCCAACATGGGCGGACTGGCCTTAAGCCCATCATATAAAACCATCATCTCCCACTCGCACAAGGTGGGCCGAACATGATTCTCTTTACCTCTCTTCAACATTCATACCGGTGAATAATCCGTGCGACCAGCATACTTTGAGAGCTCGTTGCTATACATCGGTTAGGAATATATAGCAGCTCATAATGGGCATCACATCCCGAGTAGATTTAGTATGCGAGTTCCTAGATCGATCGATCACATTTATATCTCTCTTGATCTCTTTCAAACAATGATATATATATTGTATTCACAATTATGATTATCCCAAAGACAGTCATAATTGGTTAACCGGTGAATACAAAACTACAATGTGATTCTCCAAAATCGATCTTCCTCTTTCCTTCAAACTCTCAATTTCAGTTCAGCTTGCTTTTCTAGAAATGCCCCATTAGATCGAATCAAACTCATGACCATTGGCAACATCCTAAGATAGCAAACACTAAATAGAAATCTTGAGAATAAGTAAGAGTCATGAGGGGACTAAAAAATTGAGGAACTCTTTTCCTCAAGAGTCTCACACGACATAAAAGTTGAGATCATACTTTTGCCACTCTTATTGGTCGTCTCATGCACATGTAGTATGAAATACGTATTACGGTATTAACTCCTTTCCCATGGAGCGTATGTCTACACCTTCAATACCGTACAGATGATAGTTCGAGACATACCCAATGTCTAACTTGAGTTCACGTATCTACTCATTCACAAAATTCATCGAACTCACATCGGCATCATAGACGAGATAAAGTAAAATATGTGGGGTATTTTACTTTCGGACATAGTAAGTATTATGTCCTCATCTTAACACCCAGTTAAGGCGACATACATATTTTAAGCTTGAGCTCTCGATTATCACCTAGATAATAAGCTTAAAAACAGTCTCATCTCTATTTATCACACAGTAAATAGAGGCAATTACCCGTGTGAGTGGGCTAATCTTATATCTGTCCGACATACTTTCTCAACTTAAAGTAATGCACTGAGCATTAAGATGCATAAAGATCAAATAAAGATTCATAGGCATTAATGATGAAAACACAAATTCATCAAATGTGAACACTTAGGGAAATTACAATATTCAGTACATCGGCCTCTACGCAATCCTAGAGATTTCATATGGCCACAAAACACATCTCTAGGTATTGGCTTTGTCATAGGATCTGCTACCATTCTATGCGTAGTATGTACTCTAAGTTCACATCTTTTCGTGCAATCATATCCTTGACAAAATTATACTTGGTATCTATAGGTTTGGTCTTGCCATGATATTTTGGATCTTTGGTGTACACTTTTACTGCTTGGCTATTACAGTTAACCAACAATGAATCTGCAGCACTTCCAATAACACCTAAATTCCTTCGCTATGATTTTTTCAGTTCGGTTCTTTGGTTTGACTTCCTCTTTGCACGAATGTGCAGGGCTACGACTATTCGACATTCAAAAAAACAAATCAATAGGTGGTCTTAGAAAAGGGAAAACTAAATGGCATAGAATGTATTAGTTGGCAGCAGGGCCGAGCGATCAGTCCTCTCCACGTAGCTCCCCCACGATGCTTGCTGACACGTCTCCTACTTATTTTGGTTTCCGAGCTTCGATACAATTCCAATTTGGATAGAAATTGATGCACAAACTCGACAGCCTTTTTTTGGTAGAAAGGTGGAGTCGGTGTCTAAATAGAGACGTGCGACATGCATCGCAGTCTGTATTTGGCATGGTTGGGAGGTGAGAAAAATCTTCTCTGGTGCCATATTTGTCAGCCAGTTTGAAAAAAAAAAAAAAAAGCACGTGTATGTAATTTAAGATGTGATTATGCTATTCCTAAGTTCGTGAGATGCCAAACGTTATCACGAATGTAGTTTTTGCTAAGGAATTATGTCTGAGAAGTCATTTATGCTGAACTTTCCGGGTAGAATTTTGCAAGTTTCACCACTTATTTATTATGTCTACTGCTTAGTAAATAGAGCGTTTGGATGTGGTATCATATATTAGGCTCACTCAGGCAATTAATTTTTTTTTTTCTGGAGCTCAAGCTTAGTTATGCGTAAGCCCACCCCTTTTGAGCCTATCCAGACCCGATTATAATAGAGTTCATTTATTACGCGAGAAATAAGTAATTTAAAAAAAAAAACTCAAAATGATGCCATGTCAAAGCATTTGTTAGACCCGATTTACACTGTCAACATACTTGGTTTTCACGCACCATCCAAAGTGGCACAAAAAGAGTGAACAAATTTTATTTCCATCTAGTGTGATTTGCGTTTTCTTATTTCATATATGCACACTTTTAGATGAGATTGTGCATTAAAGAATTTCTTCTATTTAGCTATTGATTTTTTTTTTTTTTTGTAAGAGGTAATAATATAAAGAAGAAAGGTCAAGAGTACAAAAAATCACGGCACCAAAAACTTGCACTCAAGATAAACAAACATAATGAGTGGAAGTATGCCATGCTGTAAAAACAAGGCAGTGCCCAAAAGAAGGCAAACAACAACTAGATAGGCACGGCATGAACAACCGGCAAAGAAACAAACACCTCAGCGAAGGAGGAGAGAGATGTCGGCTCCAGAGCACTAGCATTTCCTTGAAGCGTCGATTGAAACTAGGGTCGATTATGGGTCTCCCGAGAAGATAATGGGATCGATACCCCAACTCTTTTGCAACCTTCTGTTTCTAAAGCTATCCTCAACGTTTTTGAAGGTGCTAGCTTTATCCTTAACCACCTTAAGAAGATGGTTCTTCATAGTCGGGACAGTAAGGGGTTGTTCTCTGAATAGGATGCTATTCCTATTTTTCCAAATAATGTGACAAAGAGCCCCAAGGGAAAAGCGAGCGATGCATTTAAAGAAGTCATTACCCTTCAAGAAAGAGGTGGCCCAACGGAGATTCTCTCCCCAAGACCTGTTCCGCCAAGGCAAATTGCATCTCGCCACCCAAAAGAAAGCAACACCGGCTATGACAGAGCAATCAAAAAACAAATGATCTATGGAGTCAAGCATCTCATTGCAGAACACGCAAGATCCCCTCTCTATTCTACCATGAGATAATAACAGAGATTATGTGGGCAATCTGCGCTTGGCCATAAGCCAAAGGTTAAGCTGATACCTTGGCGTGATTGCATTATCCCAGATGAAATCATGCCAAAAAATGATGTTCCGCTTGCTCATGATGGTTTCCCAAGCATTTGCTACTGTGAACCGGCCCGACGGGTTCTCCCGCCAGCAACAGCAATCCGCTACCTAAGTAGGGGTCGGAAGAGGATAATCCCATGACTCAAGGACTGTTTTGAGAGCCTGGCCAGCATAAGATAAAAGATCTGCAACTGAGACCTGTCTAGATAATCCTAAGTTGTAGATAAGCGAGTCTGAGAAGATTAAATTCAGTGGTCCCCTAAGGTGCCAGTTGTCGAACCAAAGAGAGACCGCGTGGCCATCCCCAATCCTCCAAACGAAGGCATTTCGAAATTCGCTCCCAAGACTTAGAAGCTTCTTCCAAGCCCAGGAACAAAAGGTTGGCTTCCTAGCGACCCAAAAATTCCCGTCCTTTAAAAATGTGGAATGAACCCACTTGCACCATAGAGCCTCTTTATCTGAGAATAAGAGCCATATATGTTTCAACATGGCAGCTTTGTTGCAATCTTTAAGCCTCCTGATACCAAGCCCTCATTCCTTCTTTGGAAGGCACACATCCTCTCAAGCAACCTTGGCACCCCCTCTACCTAACTCCGGGCCTTTCTAGAGGACTTGTCTGAGGATTTTCTCAATATGATCCAAAACAGCTACAGGTAAAACAAAAACACTTGCCCAATAGGCTTGGATAGCTTGAAGAACTGACCTGATGAGCTGCAACCGCCCAGCCAGAGAAAGGAAGCGATGAGTCCAAGATTGAACCCTCGCCGTGATGCGATTGACGAGAGTGCAACAGTCAACCTTAGTGAGCCTCAAGGTAATGATAGGAACCCCCAAATAGCGAGCCGGCAAGTTACCCTTGTGAAAACCCAACTCGAGATAATCGGTTTCTTAAGGATGACGTGCCTCTAGCAAGGAAAATTTCACTCTTATTTGGATTTGGGAGCAAGCCACTCCAAGTAGAGAAGGTTTGAAGGCCTTCTTTGAGAATAGCTATAGTGGGCAAATCCACCTCCAAAAACAAGAAGACGTCATCTACAAAGAAAAGATGCGAAAGGCTCGTGGGCTTGCATCTCCAAAAGAACTTAAACTCCGACTTCAAAGAGCATCTGTATAAGATCCCCGATAGGACTTCCATCACTAAGGTAAATAAATAGGGAGAGATAGGATCACCTTGACGAAGTCCACGACCACTCGCAAAGAATCCACGAAGCTCCCCATTCAAAGCAATCGAAAACTTAGAAGTGCGAACACATGTCATAATCAGCCGAGTTATAAACTCGGGGAAACCAAAAGCCAAGAAGACTCTCTCAAGGAACCCCCAATCGACCGTGTCATAAGCTTTTCTAAAGTCCACCTTCATCGCACACTTAGGCAAGTATGGTCGAAGATGGAAGCCGGAAAAGAGCTCCTGGACCAGCAATATATTATCTCTGATCCTCTTGCCCTTCACAAACGCGTTCTGAAAAGGGCTAATGACGTCCTTCAAGACTGCTGCTACCCGGTTGGCCAACACTTTGGTAATACACTTGTAGATAGTGTTGCAACAGGCAATGGACCAATAATCCTCAACAGAAGATGCATTCAGCACTTTCGGCACCAACACCAAAATGGTATTATTGATCTCCCTCAGGAGCCTCTCGGTGGAGAAGAAGTCCAACACTGCTGCAGTAACAAGGTGCCCAACCGTTTCCCATTTTTCTTTAAAGAATTCGACCGTGAAGCCGTCCGGTCCCAGTGCCTTACCCCTGGCTAGAGGGAATAAAGTATCCTAGATCTCCAACTCCGTAACCGGACGAGCTAGGAAACTAATCTGATCAACCGAGAGAGGATGATGGATGACTTCGCGGATCTCCTCCACCGAAGGCCTGTCTAGCTGAGCTTGGGGCGCCAAGAGGTCTTGGAAGTACTGAAGAAAGCATTGCTAGACCTGCTGCGGATTAGAGATAAGGTTCCCCTTCGAATCCTGGATAGAAAGGACTCTATTCCTCAACTGTCTCTTTTTGACATACTGATGGAAGAACTTAGTGTTGTGGTCTCCTTCTTTGAGCCACCTGACTCTCGACTTCTGCCTGAAGAAAGACTCCTCCATGGACCTTAGCCTAGCAAAGACACGCCGATGTTCCTTTTCCAGCTCAGCTAGATGAGCAGAAGCAGGTTCCTGCAGCAACTCCGCCTGCGTGGTCTCTAAGGCCGCCCTCACCTCCGACGTTTTGACTGAGATGTCAGAGAAGGAATCTCTATTCAGAGTCTTAAGTCGATGTTTGAGAGCCTTCAGCTTACATACAATTCTAAACATAGGAACTCCTTCCACAGGGGCCTCCCAAACTTGAGAAATAATAGCATTGAACTCTGGATGCTCCATCCAGAAGTCATAAAACTTGAACGGCTTCCTCCGAGGAATCGAGTTAAGCACATTGACCACCATAGGAGTGTGATCAGAGATACTCAGCGTCAGGAAGGAAGCTTCGGAGTACGAGAAGTCATGGCTCCATTTACAATTCACCAGAACTCTATCGATCTTTCTTGCCTTCCTAGCAGAGCCCACTGAAGTAGTCCAAGTGTATCTGAATCCTACATATCTAAGGTCTTCGAGTTTCGCTTGTGCCAAGCACTGTCCAAACTCATCAAAACACGATATCCAAGCATCAGATCCGCCAACCCGGTTAGATGGGTCTTTAATAGCATTGAAGTCTCCCATCACAAGCCAAGCCAAGTTTTGCAAAGCAATGCTTCTAAGAATAAGATCCTTTCACAGAGATCTCTTGAGGGTGAACGTGTGCTTACCATAAACCACTGACACGCAGCAAGTCACTCCAGAGTCCAACCATGTGAGGTTTCCCATGTACCGCTTGAGCTGAAAAAGAGAGAGCTTCAAAACTAACCCGAGTCGGGTCCCATCCAACCCAAATCCTACCTCTAGGGAAGAACTCATAGTTTGCGATCCAAGACCAATCTCTCAACAAAGTCCCAGAGATGGAATTGAAGAGATTTTGTGGAACCTTCGTTTCCAATACACCAATCAAACACAACTAGTTTGAGATAGCCAAGCTTCGAACCTCAGCCTGTCTGGTGGGGTTAACAAGGCCCCTCACATTCCAACAATCTATATACATATATACAAAGAGAGAGAAACAGGATTACCTCCTCGTCGGTAGCTTGCGCCGACTGGAAGGTGGAGTAGGCCGAAAGGAGCAAGGTGGCAGATTAGGAGCTAGAGCCATCAGCTTGTCTTGGATGGACTTCACACTCGTAGCAACGGGAGGAGCTTTCGGAGACGGACATGGGGATAACGGGTCATCTGAGCTGGCAATTCGATTTGCCAATCCATCCGACTCCTCCCCAAGGCTCACCAGTTCATCGAATCTTCATTGGGACTGATCGGCTTCTCTTCGGCTGAGGGGGCATGTGCTTCCATCCTTGTAATAATTCGCAATCCTCTCTGGGCATTGCGAGTTGAAGTAGAAGGTAAACTCATGTGTACTGCAGCTGCCTTTTCCTTGTTTGTGCGATCCTCATCCCCTGAGCTGGCCAGAAGTGCCGAGGCACTTTCCCGAGGAAGAGGGTCCTTTTTTCTTCTTACCTTTAACAAGATTTCACCCCATCTCAGCCTGCTGAGGTCCATCCTCCAACATAGATTCATCAGCAGGTAGACATGACGCAGCAGGAGGGGCGGAGTCAGTCTGCTTTTGCTGAGCCTGCCTTCGTTGGCCTTCAACTTCTGCAGGGGCTTCATTCAAAACAGGAGGAGCTGGGGCTAGAGGCATGCCTTAGGGACCAGGGGAAACAACGACCGGAGCCTGCTGAGCAGCACCTATAGCAGAAGGACGAGCAGGGGTGATGGCACATTTGTGGCCGAAGATGCCGCACCCTAAGCATGTAGTAGGTCTCCATTCATACTCCACTATCACTAAGCATGATTCACCATTGTGGACAATTTCTATAGCATCACAACTGGGCTGCTTTGCTGTAATTTCAACATAGACCCTGGCAAAAGCCAGCATCTTCATCTGCTCAGTCCATAAGTCCACATACAACGGCTTGCCAACTGCGCTAGCCACCTTGCTGATCCCTTGCGAAGACCAGAAGGCAAGAGGAAGGTTCCTCAGCCTAATCCACACAGGCACAGTCAAATGGCTATCTTTCTTTAGCTCCAATGCAGGTTTCCATTGCTGCAAAACTAAGGACACTCTAGCAATCGTGATAGGTCCTCCCTCTAGGACCTTTCTGAGAAAATCATCATTAGGCACATGGAAAAAAAAAAAAAAGAAACCTTGTCCATTAGACATTACCTCCACCAGATTCGGCCCCCACGCGTTTTTAAGGGCCAATTCAGTTACTTTGAACGGTAGTCTCCTGCCAATAAAGTAACCCACAAGGCACTCTTGTAGCTTAGGATCAGCAACCTCAAGTATATCATCAGATAGCTCAACCACCGGTTTGTTGTTGACATATGAAGGAGGAAAAAACTCCAGATCATAGCCCTTTGCAGCAACCTTGGCTACGCTAGCCCAAGTACGAGCATTCGGGTTCTTGGATTCCCTCCTAGGCTGAGGGCGCTTAGAGCTAGACCTACCTCGGCTTCTACCTCGAGGCCCTACAGGAGCACGAGGAGACTGAGCCACTTGAGGATCATCGCTCAAAATAGCCATAGACGGATCAGCATGACTCGAATCCTCCTTCGATGTACCAACCTGAGGCGGTTGGCCATGAACGGGAGGAGGCGGGCTTCGAACACTAGGCCCTTCCCTAGCGTTGTGGGCCAAACCCGACTCGGATGCCATCGCAGTAGATAAATCGCAACCACAGCGGCAACAAATGAAGAAAAACCCTACCCGAGCTCACACATTATGGCCCAACCATACCAAGGCGGTGCACCGGTGAGAGAGGAGAGGGACGGCACGGTTAGTACGGGAGTGGTGGAAAACGGCCGGTGCCGTGGCGGAGGCGTTGTCCGTAGGGGTTGGTGTTGATGCGAGTGAGGAGTCCGACGACGGCGGCAGGGGTTGCGCAAGGTCCCCCGAAACGGTGCGGGCAAGAGCGGAACCCTAGGGAGCGCTCGGCGAGGGAGCTCGGCGGCCGAGGGCGAACCCTAGGAACGCTCGGCATCGAGAGGAGCGCTCGGCGAAGGGTTTGCTTTCGATCGGTTCACTTGGCGGCCAAGGGCGAGCCCTAAGGAGCACTCGGTGACGGCGCTCGAGGACGAGCTCGGCAGCCGACGGCGAAGTGCTTGGGATCGCTCGACGACGGGAGGAGTGCACTCGGGAGAAGCTCGACCCACCAACGCTAGCTCGACCCACTCGCGCGGTCGAGGGTGAAGCCGTAGGGCGCGCTCAGCACCAGCGCCAGCGCCGACGCTCAGCGACGGAGTTCAGCAACCAACGGCGAGGCGCACGGGAGCATGCTCGGTGACGGAAGCGTGCTCACCTAAAAGTTTCTCCTCTGAAGATTTTAAAGAGCGAGTGAGGAGACATTCTCGTTTCTTCTATTTAGCTATTGTTACTAGCAAAAGTTGCACATATTTTGTGTATATTCAAAATATACACAAATGAATAAAGGACTAAGTACGATTGAAAAAGACTAGCTAAATCTCCTAGAGTTTCCAGAGACTTCTAGAATATTCCGAAGGATGGGCGACATGGCAAATGTAGCATGTTCTAGAGAATTCTTGTCATAAATGTCGGTAGTTGATAAACTCTTATATAAATCTCCATCATTAGATTGCGAGCCAATCAATGAACGTTACGTGAGGGACTCTTGTCTAAATAGGAATGTCAGCCCCTCATTTATATTAATCTAATACTTGAGTAGTAGAATGCATTATCTTACAAAGCTACTCTCTAAAAAATGTTCCAAAACTTAAAAAAATTTCTTGTCACCCCTTGTTGGATTCAATTATTAATAGCTATGTTGAGTTTGCAAGCCCCTTGTGGGATTCAAGTATTAATAGCTGTGTTGAGTGTTGAGTTTGTGATCAGGCATGGCGTCGAAGAGTTGTCGTTAAACTTGATCCTGGCATTTCGGTTTCATGTGTTGTTGGTTTCCTTCTTCCACCTCACTACGTTGGTAAGTTTGCTCTTGTCTCAAGGCGATTTTTGGTTGATAGATGCTGTGAATTGGTCTTCGCTGAAGACACTGCGCATTGGATATGCCAAGTTGATGGATCGAAGACTTTCGAGGAGGTGCTTTGTTTTGTAGTTTCCTGAGTTGAAAGACTGCATAAGCTTTAAGCACATGAGAATTGAATCAAGAGCTATGAGAGAGTTGCTGATTAACTCTAATAGGTTATATGCTCGTGATGGTTTGCTCTTGAATATATCGGCTGCTCATCTACTAAAATTGAAATTCTTATTTCTTCCAGCAATTGATTTTTTGTAGGGATTAACAATACATAGGACCACCTATGTATATTTGTAGGGATTAACAAAATTTATGATCTGGTCGATAAGTGCAAAAGAAGACTATCGATTTGCGGCAAAAGAATGATAGTGTTATTCTCCATTTAATTTAAATATAATTGCCCAGTCAACACTGGGTCAAAACAAATTCAATGTCACACCTCCCAAAATTCTTGACTGGCGCCATGCGTGGCTGCAAAGGTCATGGAAAGAGGATGATCTTGAAATCGACGTGAAACTGCCTTCCATTTTTTAGACAAAAGCACAAATTTTCTTGTTTCTTTCTTTCACTGGACGTTCCAATTCAGTCACGATGTTGGCGTTCTCTTCAACTTCATGCAGCTTCATGTTCAGACAGGCTTGAGAAAGCTCTTATTTGAAACTTTGCCATGGACTGGCCAAGGGCAGAACCTAGCTGGGCGAGAGTAATGATGGCCAAAGGAGACCCCCGCAGGGGAGAAGGGGCGGGGGGAACCAGTTTAGATCATCAACCTTTGTACTTCCAAATATAGATGTTCCTAACAAGTGTTCCCTAACTAGGGTTTGCTTTCCAGCTCAACGATATTCCATATCATATTATCTTGTGGAGTTAGTAATGGAAAAGCTTTTATGTCTTATAAATTGTGATTGACTTCTTTTTATGCTTCTGGGTTGCATTGTATACACATGCACATCCTTGGTGTGAAATGGGAAAAAGAGTGTTTCTTTGCCTTAAAACCAATGGGCACCGCCTTACTTCCGAATGAGGTAACAACTTCGTCTCTAAGATCATACTCCCATAAACCTTGAATTTGTGGGTATAGGTCCACATCAAGAAACTACATAACTTGGTAAACAATTTTTGCTCGCGCGCACCTGCACACGTCAAGTACATTTGATTTGTCGTTAAATGAGGTTAGAATGCAGCTGAATTTACGAGAAAGTTTGAGGATATGTAGAATATTCCAACAAACTAGAGCTTATAGTTCTAGGCCGACAAAGGGTTGCTTGTAATGATTCGTAATTCACTTCCTAGTGTTGGGAAACGGATTCCCAAAATAATCGATACTCAATTGAACACCGAAAAACGAACGCGGAAAACAAGCTCGGAAAACATGTTACACCGATCATAAGGAACATTACAGAGTCAAACATACCTTGTCTTTCATAGATTAAACACCGTTGTCGCAGTTTGATGAGGAATTCTGATACTGTTCTTGTAGAGGAGCATACTGTTTTTAGGGAGAAACTGAGAGAGCGTAGAAAACAGAGAAAACATGTTTTCTCTTATTTTCAGATTACATAGCAACCACTCAAATTTTTTCTTTTATTCAAAAATCCCCCTTTTTCTTTTATCTACAGAATCGCACTCTTCTTCTATGGGCCCTTCACTTATGGGCCGGGTTTTTTGCCCAACATAGCCGGACGGGCCTAACTAAGCCCATCATCACATAAAAAACCTATCATCTCCCACTCACACATGGCGGGCCGAACAGAACTCTTTACCTATTTACAACATTCATACCGGTGAATAATCCGTGCGACCAGCATACTTTGAGACCTCGTTGCCATACATCTGTTAGGAATATATAGCAGCTCATAATGGGCATCACATTTTTTAGTAGATTTAGTATGCAGTACCCTAGATCGATCAATCACATTTATATCTTTCTTGATCTCCTTTTAACAATGATATATTACATTCAAAATTATGATTATCCCAAAAAACAATCATAATTGGTCGACCAGTGAATACAAAACTAGAATGTGATTCTTCAAATTCAATCTTCCTCTTTTCTTAAAACTCTCAATTTCAGTTCAACTTGCTTTTCTAGAAATGTCACATTAGATCGAATCAATTCATGATCATTGGCAACATTCTAAGATAGCAAACACTGAATAGAAATCTTGAGAATAAGTAAGAGTCATGAGGACACTTAATTGAGGAACTCTTTTCCTCAAAAGTCTCACACGGCATAAAAGTTGAGATAAAAACTTTTGCCACTCTTGTTGGTTGTCTCATGCATACGTAGTATGAAATACGTATTACGGTATTAACTCATTTCCCATAAAGCGTATGTCTGCACCTTCAATGCCGTACAGATGATAGTTCAGACATACATAATGTCTAACTTGAGTTCACGTATCTACTCTTTCACAGAATTCATCAGAACTCACATCTGGCATCATAGACAGATAAAGTAAAATATGTGGGTTATTTTACTTTCGGACATAGTAAATATTATGGCATCATCTTAACACTTAGTTAAGGTGACATATATATTTTAAGCTTGAACTCTCGATTATCACTTAGATAATAAGCTTAAAAACCGTCTCATCCCTATTTATCATATAGTAAATGGAGGCGATTACCCATATGAGTGGGCTAATCTTTTATCTGTCCGACATATTTTTTCAATTTTATATAATGCACTAAGCATTAAGATGCATAAACGTTAAATAAAGATTCATAGGCATTAATAATGAAAACACAAATTCATTAAATGTGAACACTTAAGGGAAATTACAATATTCAGTACATCAGCCTCTACGCAGTCCAAGAGATTTCACATGGCCATAAAACACATCTCTAGGTATTGGCTTCGTCATAGGATCTACTACCATTATATGCGTAGATATGTACAGTAAGTTCACATCTTTTCGTGCAATCATATATTTGACAAAATTATACTTGGTATCTATATGCTTGGTCTTGCCATGATATTTTGAATCTTTGGTGTACGCTATTGCCGCTTGGCTATCACAGTTAACTGACAATGAGTTTGCAGGATTCTCAATAATATCTAAATGGTCCAAAAATCTCTTAAGTCAAACACCTTCTTGTATTGCTACTGATAATGCCACGAACTCAACTTCCATTGTGGACAAGGCTATACACGTTTGTTTCTTACTGCTCTAAGATATGGCGCCATTATTCAGTAAGAAAACAAATCCAGAGGTAGATTTGCTTTTAACTAAATCTCCTCCCCAATCAGCATCTGAATAGCCTTCAAGTCGTAGATCAATTCCTTGGTAACTCAGTGTATAATCAGCAGTTCCCTTCAGATACCTCAGTATTCTTTTAACGACTTTCCAATATGCTTGATCTGGATTGGATTGGTATCTACTCACCATTCCAACTACAAAATATATGTAAGGTCTTGTACACATCATAGCGTACATTAAGCTTCCAACAGCACTAGCACAAGGAACATGTTGCATTTGTTCCTTCTCTTGTGGAATCTTTGGACACATTCTATAACTTAATCTTTCACCTTTTGCAATAGGAGTATCTATGGGTTTACAATCTTGCATACGAAATCGTTCAAGAACCATATTTATGTATGTTTCTTGCGAAAGAGATAATGATCTCTTCAAGATTGATGTATGCAACCTCACCCATGTCTTTCATCTCAAAGTTGGAAGATAACCAACTCTTGACAATATTAACAAACTCCATATTACTTTCGGCAATTAGTATATTATTAACATATAATGATATGATCACAAATTGATCTTTGGATCTTTTAATATATACATAATGATCCTCATCAATCATTGAAAAATCATATGCCATTATGGCATTATGAAAACGTATGTATCATTGTTTCAACGAATGCTTAATGCCATATATCGATCTCAAAAGTCGATATACCTTTTCTTCTTGACCTTTCATAATGAAATCAACAGGTTGTTCCATATATATTTCTTCATCTAATTCTCCATTGATAAAAGCAATCTTTACATCCATTTGATGTAACTCAAGATCCATACTAGTTACTATTGCCATAATTATGTGAATCGAGGTAAATCTCACTACGGGAGAAACTCATAATCAATTCATTCATGTTGATTATACCCATTCACCATAAGAAAGTTTTATGTCTTTCTATTAAGCCATCAGCTTTACGCTTTATTTTGAGAACCCACTTGTTCCCAATGGCTTTGCGTCCTTTTGGAAGATCAACCAGTTCCCAAACATGGTTTGACTTCATTGACTCCATCTCTCTTCCATTACATGCATCTATTTTTCCTTATTATGGCAATGTAGAGCCTTAATTACATTTCTTGGCTCATCTTCATCTTGTGGAGCAACCATAAAAGTTTCCCATTCAATGTCAAAACGTTGACGGGGAATACTTTTGCAACTTGTTCGCCGTATGAGAGATTGTACACTTTGCACATCATTCCCCATTATGCTCCCACTCGGATTAGATAATGATGATATCGTCTCATCATGTGGTTGTAATTGAAAGTGAATTGAATTAAATTCATCACTTCTCATGTTACTCACACTTGGACGAACTCCACTAAATTCATTATCTTGATCCAAGGTTTGAAATAGGGAGTAATCATCACCTATTTCCCAAACTTGTGAGAGGGCTCATGAGTATAGGCAGCACAATCCTACGGTTTAAGAAAACTTAAATATGGTTTTCTACCTGTCCATAACTCATATGGAGTGGAAGTAACTGATTTGGAAGGCACACGGTTAAGGATATAGACAGCGGTTAATAAAACATCACTCCAAAAGATGATAGGTAAGTTAGTATGTGCCATCATGGACCTAACCATTTCTAGTAGGGTTCTGTTTCTTCTCTCCGCAACACCATTTTGTTGAGGAGTATATGGAATAGACAACTGTCTATCTATTCCTTTTTCATCAAACAAATTTCTGAACTCATCAGACAAATATTCTTGACCTCAACGGATCTCAATACTTTTATTTTCTTATCTAATTGATTTTCTACCAAGCTCATAAACCTTTTAAAAACAACTTAATGCTTCAGATTTATGAGAAATCAAATAGACATATCCAAATCGAGTATAATCATCTATAAATGTGATGAAATAAATAGCCACATGCCTTCTTCTCACATTCATTGGACCACCGATGTCAGAATGGATAATTTGTAAAGGAAATTCAACTATTTTACCTTTTTCCAAATGATTTCCTTGTTGTTTTCCTTACTAGGCAATGCTCACATATGGGCAAATCGACTTTTTCAATATTGCCTAACAAGCCCTCTTTGGCTAGCCTATTATACATTGTTGGCCAATATGACCAAGTCTAGCGTGCCACACATTCACATCATTATCATATGAATTAGAAGATGTGAAAAGGAAATAACAAACATTGACATTATCACAATCAACATTTAATACAATGAAACCATCTAGAAAATAACCACAACCATAATAGTTTATATTCAAATACAAATTCACACCACTATTATGGAAGTTCAAACTAAAACCAAGCTTTACTAACACTAAAACTAACACTAAATTTTGACAAATCTCCGGAGTATATAATACATCATATAGGAACAAAGTGCGTCCACCACACATGTTTAATTGGCATGTGCCAATCCCTTTTACTTTGGCTCTGGAGTTATTTCCTATATAGATCCATTTAGTTCCAGTCGGTACTCGTCGAAATTCCACGAAGGATTCTCTATCATTCGCTACATGGTCTGTTACTCCCAAATCTACAGTCCACAAAGGATTAGATTCAGTTAAGAATACAGAACTTGATACATAAGCAAAGTTCTTAAGAGTACAAGGGGTGTCTACCTTTTTTGGCTCACGACAATTGCGAGCATAATGACCCTTCTGGTTAATGTTATAACATTTCACCATTGAAATTCTCTTCACTCAAGGACGTTTTCCTCTTATGTTGGTCAACTCTTAGTTTCTTGCTAGGATGACTTGATCCCTTGCATTTCCACCTTTTGAAAGAATCAATGCGCTTGCGCTTAGAGCTCAAAGCCCCTTCTAAGTTAGAACCAGCATAGCAAATATCTGTTTCCAGCTCAAATGCCTTTAGACGGTCCTCTACTAACTCAAGGTGGCGCATAGCATCCTCAAGTTCTTCCATAACATAGTTAAGAGCTTTTAGTACTTCTTGCTTTTCAAGCACATATTGAATTTTCATATTCAAATTTCACAATTCTCATCGCTCAATTTCTCTTCTTTGTTCAACTCAGCAATTATACTCTTAGTTGCTGAAGCCATCGATCTGAACATATCAGACACATATGTACGAATTATTAATGCCTATCATTTATGCATCCATTTTGCATAAACTCATCATATTAATGAATAATTTCAAATAAGGTTTCAGAATCAAAATGTCACTATATGTCCAATCATCATCCAAATTCCTAACTTGAAATTATCATTAACATAATCGTTCATACAGAAAATAAGTTCAGTAAAGTCACTAAAACTTTCTTGAACTTCCCACAAAGAATTGTAAATTAACACACTAATTGACAACAATAGATAACATTAAACTTTCAATAATTAAACATGTTCATTACACTAAGTAATGTATTCAGAGGAAAAAATATCAACATAAAAAGAGATATTTACACCTAAAATATCTCAAACTAATCTAAGAAAAAATAAATAATTAAACCCAAATATTCTCATTTATCTCATAAACTCAGAAAGTCTTTTCTAATCTCTTAGTAAAATTCTCTGAGACTTTTGAAGGCACATTGGTCAACTATGGAAAAACCTTTGGAGAGCCCTTATGCCACCTCCAAAGCGCATTCATTCTGCGCCATGTGACACTCAACCCAAGGGTTGAAGTCTTGGTTAACTTGATTCTATAGTACTCGCTTACAAAAGCTATTGTAAGCCTCCTATAATCTAGGACCACATAGACCTTCCATAGGTGATTTAACACTACTTGCCATTCAGGTGGAAGAGTGTTCATTAAGGCCAGCACCTTCTCAAAATCCGGCATAGGATAACCATTCCAGATAATTTCTTGTATCATCTAATTGATCATGACCACGTGTGATACTACCTCACCATCATTCCATCGATAATTAGTTAATTCTATTTTTATTTTTTTGGAAAAAAAGTTAATTCTATTTTTAGCCCTTTAAATCTCGCCTTTTCTTTGTCCGTTTTCGGAAATGTAGGCATGCGTGCAAAACGCATCATGGTTCTTGCAACAAATGCAGAACAAAAAGGGATTACTTATAATCCACAACTAACAAAATCAGAAAAACATAATTTTCCTCTTTCTTTTTTTTTTTTTTGCTGGTCAACACCGATCAACGGTGGTCAATGTCGGTCAACGATGGTCAGCCTTGGTCAACGGTAGTCAACGTAGGTCAACGATCAACGATCAAAGTCAACGGTCAATGGTAAGCGTAGTCAATGGATCGGGTTAGGCCAAACGGATCAGGTCGGGTCAAACCGACTGACCCTGCTAGGTGACGTCATCGTGACGTTACCCACATGTGCCCGGCGCGTGCGCAGGCAACTGCCAACTGACATCACAATGACGTCAGCTGGCCCGTGTGTGCACATGCAGGCGGTTGCCGCACGCGTGCCACACACGCGCCTGTGGTTTGCCCCGCTGGCACGTGTGTTGCACGCGCCTGGGAACCGCCTCGGCGCGTGCGCAAGTGCCGACGACATCAAACATTCTAGGCAAGTGTGGCGGCGCATCTGGCAACCCCCGGTGGTGAGCCACCAGTCGATTTTCTCGTATCGACGAGAGCTACGACCCTACGTTATCAGAAATGAGATTCGATTTACATAAAATCATAAACGGGGGGTGAACAGTACGCGATGTTGGGATTTCCGTCCCCAAGCGACCAACGGCAGCGTTTCACGAAAATTCAACCAAAAAACAATTTATAAACATGAACAGTAATCAGGAAACATGAACATCATCGCTCTGATACCAATGTTAGGAAACGGATTCCCAAAATAATCGATACTCAATCGAACACCGAAAAATGAACACGGAAAACAAGCCCAGAAAACATGTTACACCGATCATAAGGTACATTATAGAGTCGAACATACCTTGTCTTTCACAAATTAAACACAGTTGTCGCAGTTTGATGAGGAATTCTGATACTGTTCTTGTAGAGGAGCGTACTGTTTTTGGGGAGAAACTGAAAGAGCGTAGAAAACATATAGAACGTGTTTTCTCTTATTTTCATATTACGTAGCAACCGCTCAGATTTTTTCTTTTATTTAAAAATCCCCCTTTTTCTTTTATCTACAGTAACTGCACTTTTCTTCTATGGACCCTTCACTTATGGGTCAGGTTTTTGCCCAACATGGGCGGACGGGCCTAAATAAGCCCATCATCACATAAAAAACCCATCACCTAGGATTAATACTTGATCAGAACTTCATAGAAGACAGATACAACGAGCTCTAGCAAGAGTTTACTCACCGGCAAGCTATAGATGGTGTGATGAGCTTTTGTGCTCTTTTTACTGTATCAATTGACAGCAGGAACTAATATAAACGTTCATAGAAAACACATCTACATAGAATGAAATTTAACATCCTTAAGTCACACTTACAAAAGGTGGCAAGTATTGTTTGCATTGTCACAACGATGACACCTTGACTTCCAGAAGTGGGATTGGATCATATATCATGAGAAATCGACTATATACCAAGCATTTTCAGAGATAAATAATTTATCATCAACCTCTTACAAGGAAATATCAAATTTTGAGAGTCCTTTTTTATTACAATCCCATGCTTTGGAGGACACTCTTAAATTCTCTGTTCATCCTCCAAAGGAGGGACTTTGATGTGGAAGATGAATTTCAAACAATATGCCGATGCTATCCATTTAAGGTAAAAGAAACAAACATATAAATACCCTACGTGTTTTTGTTTCCCTTTTCAAGGGATTGATCGCAAATTTTGCTTGTATTTCACGTTTAAAACCGTGGGTTGTTTGGCCATGAGGACTCACATGTGTAGGCATCCACTCTTGCATATGCATAATCCACTCACATATGTACTAGGGGCTTTTTTAATGATATGCTTCTTTATGGGTATCTCCTTAAACTATGAAGTGATCGACTCGTTTCATTTAGATAAAATTATCAATGAAAGTAATTATGTCAAGATAACTTGGATCAAAATGAGCTTCTTTTAAGCTCATCCAAAATATTGTTCCTATAATTGATTCTATTGTGTAACAACCAGAATTTATAAAGGGAGAGAGTGGTTATTAGTCACAGCATGAGGCAATATCACCTCATAGTTGAAAGGTGGAGAGTGATTTATTTGCCTTGAGATAATTTGTGAATCGATGTCGCCTCATACTCCGTTCATTTCCCAAGTGGGGCTTTTATGAACTTTGCCAATTCTAGGGCAAGTTCAAAATGTGTTGAGAAGACCAAGTTACCATGAATGGAAATCACAGTTACGAAAGTTTCCATTTTTCCAAATGGCAAAGTACACGAATCTGATGTGGTAGTGCCTTTCAAGCTTCAGGAAGTGGGATTGGATCATACATCGTGAGAAATTGACTATAAACCAAGCATTTTCAGAGATAACCAAATTGTCGTCAACCTCTTACAAGGAAATACCAAATTTTGGGAGTCATTTTCGATTAAAATCCCATGCTTTGGACTCTCTTTAATTCTTTGATCATCCTCCAAAGGGGGGACTTTGATGTGGAAGATGAATTTCAAACAATATGTCGACGTGATCCGTTCAAGGCAAAAGAAATAAACATAAAAATACCCTAAGTGTTTAAACAAAACCGTGTGTTGGTTGCCCATGAGGAGTCACATATGTGTCGGCATCCACTCACATATCTTCGAAGTCAAGAACCTAGCCGATTCTCGTCTGAACCAGCCTCAAACAGAACCAATCAGACTGGTCTTCGTCAATTCTAGCGTCTCCTCCGAATCATCTCTGACCCTAAGACCTTGTCTTTATCACAAATTCTCTTCCAACATCCAAATATTCTCTCGATTTACTTCTAACATCCTACATCGACCACATAATGAAGGACATTCCAACAAAAGCCTGATCTTGCTTTCCTTTTCTAAACAAAGTCAAGTGCTGAGAAACTTCTCAAGAGCCTTCTATTAGAACTTGCTTGGAAGTTTGCCCAACGTACACAATGCGGAGAAACATATTTGGGCAATTCCTCCTCGATCAAATTTACGTGCTCATGAGATGGCCTGTAGTCACCACTTACTTTAATCCAAACACGCGCACATGTTGTCCAAATAACACCGCTTCTTTCATCCATTCTAAGCATGTACATTTAATGGATGTTGATACAGTTGTTTGAAGTGCGATGACGCTTAATCAGTAAGCGAGCCAAAGAGCTGACTCTGAAGCTCGACGACATGCACTCCCGCATCAGAATCACAAGCTTTGCCGTTTCAAAAGATTGAAACTTTGGTAGCTGTGATTTCCATTTTGTATATAAGTAGATGAACCTCGTCCCCTTCGCTACTTACTCCATCGAAAATCCTATACTGTCTCCACTCAACATCTATCACCAGAGACCAGCCAAAATGTCCAACTGCACTCTCACTGCCGCCTTCCTCCTCCTCCTCCTCATCGCCATCACCACCACCACCTTCATCTATGCCGCCACCACCCCTGAGCACAAGGCCCTTGACCATGACCACGATGGTGGCAGGAGAGGTAGTCCATTGCTTTCTTTGTCTTATTATTATTTTTTTAGCTTTTTTTTTTGTCCAATAAATTCAATTATGCACTAAAATTGCGAGGTTGTTACTCCCGTTTGCTTACAGGAGCACTATCGATGCTTGTGCCAAACCCGTACAACGGGCTTTTAGCATCATGGAATGCAAAAACTTCAAAGGGTAATATATGTGAAAGCGAGAGTCTACAACGAGCAAGTAAATATTGGAAATGACCTCTTTTTCTCTTTTTCTCGGCACCCGCCATCGGGTACGGGCGCCTAAGGAGGCTAATGGCTCGGCTGAATTTATTATGCCCGGACTCTCCCAAGTCCACCAATTCACGACTTTAATAGTCTAAGTTTTTAACCCGTAAGTTAATTTTTAAAACGGAGTCGCCACTAATCAATTTGGGGTGGGTTGATTAGAAACCCAAGCGAAGTATTGGGAGAAATACTCACTCTGCGTAACCAGAGAAATTAGGATCGGGGACTTGATTACACTAGTTAATCACTAATGCCCTTTCGGTACCTAATCTTGTTTAAACCTTGAGGTTTTTTGGATGTTCGAGGGATTTTCCATGCATTTTTGGGAGGAAAAACATTTCTTGAGTCTTTTTCTAATTTTTTGACATAAAAGGTTTTTTTTTTTTTTGATT
This sequence comes from Eucalyptus curtisii, assembly GCA_017140595.1. Lineage (NCBI taxonomy): Eukaryota > Viridiplantae > Streptophyta > Magnoliopsida > Myrtales > Myrtaceae > Eucalyptus > Eucalyptus curtisii. Next base: position 31,068,897 of record CM029498.1, read on the forward strand.
TTTTGGTTTTTTTTTTTTTTGAAAATACAAGTCTTTTTGGCTTTTTCTGAATTTTTTGGCTTTTTCATGAATTTTTGGCTTTTTTTGGATTTTTGGCATTTTTTTGGAAAATATGGAATATTTTTTATTTTTTTTTTATTTTCGGAAAATAAAATATTTTTTAATATTTTTCAAAATATTTTTGGAAAATAAATTATTTTTGACTTTTCTCGATTTTTTAGAAAATAAAACATTTTTCAACAATTTTTTTAAATATTTTTCGATTTTTTGGAAATTAAAACATTTTTTAATATTTTTTTAAAATAAATTATTTTTGATTTTTTTGAAATCTTATTTATTATTTATTATTAAAAATATTATAAAAACTGACCCGGGTCGGATCCGCGGGTTGAGTCCGACCCGGCCGACGACCCGCACGCGACGGGCCCGCGTTGCGGGCCCGACTCGGATTTTTTTTTTTTTTTTTTTATTATTATTATTATGAAACGGCGTCGTCGCCAGGCGTTCGGGGACACCCGGCCTGGCCCGACGACCCGCTCCGACAACCTGCTCCACGACCCGGCTCCCCTGCAAAAACCCTACCCGGTTCCGAGACCCGGATCCGGTTCAAATGACCCGGAAAATCGCAAACCCTAGGGTTTGCGAATCCGCGGCGCCGAATGGGGGAAACCGGGGTGTTTGGCGGCAACGGCGACTACGGCGGCGGCGGCGACAATGGCGACGGCGACGACGGCTAGGTCGACGGAAAACGGCTACGATGAACGGCAACGGTAACGGCGACGCTCTTTTTTTTACCTTCTTTCGATCGGGGACGGCGACGGCAATGATGCCGGATCGAAGGCAGCAGTGGTGGAGGCGCTCGACGGCAACGAGGGCGAGGATCGAGACGGTGGCCCGAAGCTCAACTACGGTGACAGTGAGACGGCGGCACGGCGGGATTTGGCACAACAGCGGCGTCGGGGGGTGGGACCTCTTCTTCCGCCCCTCTTCGCGAATCCAGAACCCTTGCACCTCCTCCGACCTCGCTTCTCTCTCTCTCCGGCCAGATCCGAGCCTCCACCGGCCAGATCTGACCTCTTCGGACTTGCTCGCCGGCGGCCTCCCCCGAAGTCTCTCAGTGGGAGGTCGGCCGAGCTCGCGACCCGATTTCTCTCTCGCTCGCTCTTCGATTCCTCCCCCGAAGTCTCTCAGTGGGAAGATCTTGGAGCTCGCTCCTCTCCTTCGACGACGGAAGTGCTCCGCTATTTATAGGTGAGGAGGTCCGGTCGACGGAGCTTCGACCGCCGATCCTCCTTTGCGCGCCGAGCGGTTCTCCTTGGCTGGACCGGCGTCCCATCCGAGCTTATCCAAAGCGTGCTCGACATTGATGGCGCCCGAGATCTTATCCTCTCCGGCCGACGTCGGCCTACTCTTCTCGGCCGTAGGCCGTCCCCTTTGCGCGCGTCGTCGTCTTCGCGCGTGAACTACGAGGCGGAGAAGGAAGGAGCGAGGAAGAAGAAGAAGGAAGAGGAAGAAAAAGGGGGGGCGGGTGGAGGAGAAATGGGCCGTAAGGGCCCATTCAAGGCTGCTTTTTTTTTTTTTTTTGTTTTTTTCCTGTTTTTTCTGTTTTTTTTGTTGTTTTCTCTTTTTATTATCTATTTATCCGAAAAGATAAAATAAATTAAAAACTTAATTAATAAAATAAGCCTAAATAAAATTGAGGTGTCAACAGCTGCCCCTCTTTGAAGGTGAGCTCGCAGAGGTTGCATCCAAAGACAAACTGATGCCTAAATTTTATCCATGCATGCGTAGCAGATTGTATTTTATTTGGGATCTATTATTCTATGCAGAAAAAAGAGCAATATTAAGACAGATAAGAAGATACCTGTAGTTACTTACCGGGAGTGAGTGAGATAGGGTGTGAACCCCGAGTTTGGTAAGTATCAAGGCGTCATCTTACCTGGTGATATGAGGAGGTTGCTTTTCCAGGACTCAAACCATTCTTCGGTCGCCTGTTAAAACAATTAATAATTTGTCTAGGACTCAAACCTCTCTTCGGTCGCCTTGACGGGAAATTGCCCTTCCAGGACCCGAACCATTCTTCGGTTGCCTGTTAGAGCAATAAGTGGTTTGTCGAGGACCCGAACCTTTCTTCGGTCGCCTTAACGGGAGATGCGCCGATCTTTCTCGGGGAGATCTGTTTGTGGGTGCCCGATCTCTATCAAGGACACCGGTTGGTACCCGACCTTTCTCGGGAGATGCGCCGACCTTTCTCGGGGCATCGATTTGTGGGGTGCCCGACCTCGTCATGGACACCGACCGATACCCGACCTTTCTCGGGGGGATGCGCCGACCTTTCTCAGGGCATCGATTTGTGGGGTGCCTGACCTCTGTCATGGACACCGGTTGGTACCCGACCTTTCTCGGGAGATGCGCCGACCTTTCTCAGGGCATCGATTTGTTGGGGTGTCTGACTTCTGTCGAAGACACCAGTTGGTACCCGACCTTTCTCGGGAGATGCGCCGACCTTTCTCGGGGCATCGATTTGTTGGGGTGTCGACACGTCGAAGACACCGGAGGAACCCGACCTTTCTCGGGAGGATGCGCCAACCTTTCTCAGGGCATCGATTCTGGAAGATACCTGGAAATTCACAGGCATATCAAAGAGTACCTGGATATTCACAAGTACTAACCTGAAGGATATTTGGGTCTTTGCAGGCGTCAAAAGGGTATTTGACTGATCATAAGCATTGGAGGGGTACTTGGATGATCACAAGTACGAATTCTTGAAGAATGCCTGGACATTTGCAGGTGTTGAAGGGGTACCTGGATGCTCACAAGTACTAGATCTTTGGGAAATACCCGATTGTTTACGGGTGTTGAAAGGGTACTTGGATGATCACAAGTACAAATTCTTGGAGAAAACCTGGACATTTGCCGGTATCCAAGGGGTACTTGGATGATGACAAGTACAAATTCTTGAAGAATACCTGGTCGTTTTTTCGAAGGTCTCTTGGTAGATGGAATATCGAGGACGTACCTGAGATATTCTTGAAGGTCTCTCGCCTTCTGGTAGTTGGAATATTGAGGACGCGCCTTGGCTATTCATGAAGGTCTCTCATCTCCCGGTAATCGGGAATATCGAGGACATGCCTCACATATTCGTGAAGGTCTCTCACCTCCCGGTAATTGGGAATATCGAGGACATGCCTCACATATTCGTGAAGGTCTCTCACCTCCCGGTAATTGGGAATATCGAGGGCGTACCTGAGATATTCGTGAAGGTCTCTCACCTCCTGGCAGTTGGGAATATCGAGGGCGTACCTAAGATATTCGTGAAGGTCTCTCACCTCCTGGCAGTTGGGAATATCGAGGACGTACCTTGGATATTTGTGAAGGTCTCTCACCTCCTGGTAAATGGGGAATATCGAGGACGTACCTGGGATATTCGTGAAGGTCTCTTGGTAGATGGAATATCGAGGACGCACTCGAGATATTCTTGAAGGTCTCTCGCCTCCCGGTAGTTGGAATATCGAGGACGCGCCTTGGCTATTCATGAAGGTCTCTCATCTCCCGGTAATCGGGAATATCGAGGACATGCCTCACATATTCGTGAAGGTCTCTCACCTCCCGGTAATTGGGAATATCGAGGACATGCCTCACATATTCGTGAAGGTCTCTCACCTCCCGGTAATTGGGAATATCGAGGGCGTACGAGATATTCGTGAAGGTCTCTCACCTCCCGGGTTGGGAATATCGAGGGCGTACCTAAGATATTCGTGAAGGTCTCTCACCTCCCGGCGGTTGGGAATATCGAGGACGTACCTTGGATATTTGTGAAGGTCTCTCACCTCCTGGTAAATGGGGAATATCGAGGACGTACCTGGGATATTCGTGAAGGTCTCTTGGTAGATGGAATATCGAGGACGTACCTGAGATATTCTTGAAGGTCTCTCGCCTTCTGGTAGTTGGAATATTGAGGACGCGCCTTGGCTATTCATGAAGGTCTCTCATCTCCCGGTAATCGGGAATATCGAGGACATGCCTCACATATTCGTGAAGGTCTCTCACCTCCGGTAATTGGGAATATCGAGGACATGCCTCACATATTCGTGAAGGTCTCTCACCTCCTGGTAATTGGGAATATCGAGGGCGTACCTGAGATATTCGTGAAGGTCTCTCACCTCCTGGCAGTTGGGAATATCGAGGGCGTACCTAAGATATTCGTGAAGGTCTCTCACCTCCTGGCAGTTGGGAATATCGAGGACGTACCTTGGATATTTGTGAAGGTCTCTCACCTCCCGGTAAATGGGGAATATCGAGGACGCACGGGATATTCGTGAAGGTCTCTTGGTAGATGGAATATCGAGGACGTACTTGAGATATTCTTGAAGGTCTCTCGCCTCCGGTAGTTGGAATATCGAGGACGCCTTGGCTATTCATGAAGGTCTCTCATCTCCGGCGGTAACTGGGAATATCGAGGACATGCCTCACATATTCGTGAAGGTCTCTCACCTCCCGGTAATTGGGAATATCGAGGACATGCCTCACATATTCGTGAAGGTCTCTCACCTCCGGTAATGGGAATATCGAGGGGGCGTGCACGAGATATTCGTGAAGGTCTCTCACCTCCCGGCGTTGGGAATATCGAGGACGTACCTTGGATATTTGTGAAGGTCTCTCACCTCCCGGTAAATGGGGAATATCGAGGACGTACTGGGATATTCGTGAAGGTTTCTCACCTCCCGGTAGTCGGGAATATCGAGGACGTACCTTGGATATTCGTGAAGGTCTCTCACCTCCTGGTAAATGGGAATATCGAGGACGTACCTTGGATATTCGTGAAGGTCTCTCACCTCCTGGTAGTTGGGAATATCGAGGACTTACCTGGGATATTCGTGAAGGTCTCTCACCTCCTGGTAAAATAAACTTGAATGTAGCACAGGGCTTACCTGGAAGGCCGCAGGCACTTTAAAAGGGCTGGAACACCTGGGTAGCCGTCGGTGTACAAAGTACTGGGATACTTGGATGAATACAAGTATTTAATGATATGATCAGGGACCACTCAAGCTGGTCCAAGTGTAAGAAAGCATACCTGGGTAACCACAGGCGCACAAAGCGATGGAATACTTGAATGGCTTCTAGTATTCAATGATACAGTTTTGAGAACAACTCGGAAAGGGAGGACCTTAACAATGAAAGGCACTCTAAGGTAGTGGGATACTTGGTCGTTTTGCAAGTATCCTAACTATGAAGACAACTTAAACAAGTCGAGTGTCAAGAAAAGAGAGTATCCGAATGGCCGGTACTCAAAGACAAGGGGACACTTGGATAGTCACAAGCATCCAAACTTTAAAGACAACTTGAACAGTCGAGTATTAACGAAGGAGCACCCGAGAGTAGCGGCGTGCACTCAAAAACGGGGGATACCGGATAGTCACAAATATCAATACTGGGGATGACTCGAACAGGTCGAGTGTCAGGGAAGGAGAGTATCCGAACGATGACCGATACTCAAAGACAGTGGGGATACCTAGACAGCAGAAGGTATTTTAACGGTAAAGGGATACTTGGTCAGTCACAAGTATCAATATTCTGGGGACAACTCGAACAGGTCGAGTGTCAGGGAAAGGGAGTATCCGAATGATGGCCGATAATGGGGATACCTAGACAGCAGTAGGTATTCAACGATAAAGGGATACTTGGTCAGTCACAAGTATCAATATTCTGGGGACGACTCGAACAGGTCGAGTGTCAGGGAAGGGGAGTATCCGAACGATGACCGATACTCAAAGACAGTGGGGATACCTAGACAGCAGAAGGTATTTCAACGGTAAAGGGATACTTGGTGGTCCACAAGTATCAATATTCGGGGGACAACTCGAACAGGTCGAGTGTCGGGGAAAGGAGTATCCGAATGATGGCCGATAATGGGACAAATGGGGATACCTAGACAGCAGTAGGTATTCAACGATAAAGGGATACTTGGTCAGTCACAAGTATCAATATTCGGGACGACTCGAACAGTCGAGTGTCGGGGAAGGGAGTATCCGAACGATGACCGATACTCAAAGACAAAGTGGGGATACCTAGACAGCATAAGGTATTTCAACGGTAAAGGGATACTTGGTCACCACAAGTATCAATATTCTCGGGGGACAACTCGAACAGGTCGAGTGTCAGGGAAAGGGAGTATCCGAATGATGGCCGATACTCAAAGACAATGGGGATACCTAGACAGTAGTAGGTATTCAACGATAAAGGGATACTTGGTCAGTCACAAGTATCAATATTTCGGGACAACTTGAATAGGTCGAGTGTCGATAAGAGGGAGTACCCGGCAAGTGGTGGGTACTCACGACAATGGGATACCGAGACAATTGCAAGCACCCAAACTCAAGGGACGACTTGAATAGGTCGAGCGTCAATAAGAGAGTTCCCGGACAAAGTGGTAAGTACTTTAAGACAAATGGGGATAGGGATATGCTTACCTAGCAATATCTCGATTTTAGGAAGTATGTCTCGCTATTTACACAACATGCACACATGTACACAATGATTGTATATGCTGTAAATTTATGAGTTCAAATGTGATTTATGCATGACAATTTTGTCAGTTTTACACCATTTGAATTCCATTGGGGAAGATTTTGAAAGACAACCTTTATTCGGAATATAGATGTCTTGAGCATGCCAGATGAGGGACTTTCAGTCTGAAAGGACTTTTCACTCACTCTCATGGAAAAGGCTATCCTGACCATTGATGCAGGATTTATAAGGACCACACATCTCATTGTCATCATGTCAGCAGGGGTCCGAGTATTCTCGCAAGTGGTACGATTTTACCAGTGTGGGAGGTCTTTGTTGAGACCGTAATGTAGGCTTGGTTGTTGGCTCGTCAATGGGGACCATCACGGTCAAGGCTTATGAATAGAACACTACACGATCATCTCGGGTTTGCAAGCTTAGGAATCCCGCGAAAAGAGATAGAATAGTCTTGCTCGTACTTCTTCGAGCGATGTTTATAAACATATGAAATCCTACGTTAATTGAAGTGCCCTAGTCTCGAAGAGACTTTTACAATGGGACGCGATGTAGGCTTGATCGATGTGTAAAAAGGTGAGAGCTGGTGGTTGCCTTGGCATTTGTCACCGGTTTTCCTTCTCACTTTGTCGGATAGAGGCTCTATCTCTATCAACTTTTCTTGAGAATACAATTGACTGTATTCTTTAGTTGGGGGCATTGGCCTTGCTTTTACCAGGCACACTGCTTTTTATGCCCCTAGTTTTTATTCTAATTTTTATTCATGGGCATTGACCTTGCTTTTACCAGGTACACTGCTTTTTTTATGCCCCTAGTTTTTTATTGCTTGAGGAACTAATCTAGACAAGTTCAAGCAAACGCCGTTGTTAGACTGTTAAGTCTTCATTTTTTTTTTTTTTTTTTTTTGCCGGCGCTCCTGATTATGCTGTCTGAATGGCAGTAACTTCTGTTTTGCCTCCATGTGAGGGTAAACTTACAGACTCAATTGGGTTGTACAATGAATACAAGTGCGTAAAGAAAGAATTGCTCTTCATGACTCTATGGCACTTAAATTAACGCAAGTGTTCATATGCAATAAAGACACTCGAAGATTGATGCAAGTGCAAGCAAGAGAAACGCTATCCCTTTTCTCACCTCGTGATGTTGACTTGCCTTCGACCCGCCCCAATGTGGGGCAGTTTTTTTTGACGAGGATATGAGAGAAGCTTCACCGGTGTATGGGGCTCGAAAGGGGTGAGCAAGGAAATGCCTCTCACTATTTTGGTTATCGTACCATTCGCGAGAGAACTCTTTACCCTGCAGTCACGGAATCTTCTGCACTCATCTCACAAGTGTATAGATGGGGGACTGTGTGTAGGATATGGCTTGCCTGTCATCATTCTGACGCGCCTCATCTAGCATGCTCAATTAATCTTGTATTCTTCACTTAGCTGTCTATTCTAATAATCCTTAATAGAATCAAAGATTTAGACAGACAAAATCATCATGTAAAATTCACCTGGAAAAAAGCATGCAGTATATGATGTGGTAGAGTTTGTACTCTCAAAATAAATGAATGGCTTTCTACTCAAGAAAAACTTATTAACAGCTTTAGGAGTGTTTACTTGGTGGAAAATTGTATTCACAAATGTGTTGAAATTTGAACATTAAAAGAGTTATTTACAAAGGGTTATTTACAAATGGGTGTCAATGGATCTATTGGTTATAGGAAATGACATAGAAAGATCAGCCAAGGATTGGGAATCGATCAAGAATTTCTGCTCTTGCTTTTACGTAGAAGAGAAGATGTGGAAGTAGCTCAACCAATAGGGCCAAGATCACAAGTGACTTGAGGCCGAAGGGTTTCTATCATTTGCTTTGATGATGCCTTGTTTGGGAGAGCTTATCAAAGTTTGACATATCTTTTCTTGATTTGTTATCTTTGTTTTTAACAGTCAGATGATCCTACAAAAGATAGGAAAGAACGTGTCAGTCCCGATTTTTTTTTTTCAGGAGTTTAAACAACTCGGGAGCGATACAACATTACCCTTCACCGATTTGCGAGATGATTGGATGGACTGAAGTGCGAGTGGGACACGTCCTATGTCTTTTGCTTCGTTAGGTCACTGCTCTCTCGTAATTTGCAGGCACAAGAGAAGCAAAAAATTTTTTTTTATTATATATTTTTTTACCAAGCGGCTAACCGCCGCCGCGTCGGGATTCGAACCCCGACTTCGGACCATTTTGCTTCTTCCGGGTACCACTCGGCTAGAGGCGCCGACGGTGTCCGTAGGGCGCTTTTTTTTTATTTAACCAAACCGGCTCTTGGACGACACGTCCTTCATACCAAGTTAGGTAAATCGATATGGGTCACTGGCGATTTGCCCAAATTAACCATTAAGCTTGTTTCTTGAATCCTATGCTTCCTGTCAATAGGAGAAAAAATATCACAAGCGAGTCCAGATATTGGGAGTATTGGAAACGATACCAAATTACTCTCCCCGCAGTTTATATGTGCTGGCTCCTAGGGATATTTGAATGTTGATGACGGCCTCTTTGTCTCGACACGGTTCAACGTTTCGATTGGCCTTTCCCATTTGTGGCCATGTATGCATGATTGCTGGTCGTTGATTCATCTTCAACGCCTTCCTTTCGTGGAATTTCTCCTTCGTCTTTAACTATTGCAACATCGGGCAAAGTCATGTACCTCAAGCTTCCATGGAATCGAGATGGACAATCAAAATCTCCAGCTCCCTAAAGGCAATTATTTCTTGGAAGAATATGCGTCGGAACACGGAGTGAAGCTTCCGGATTCTAAAGTCGTTGTCGGGAGAGTGGGGGCTATAGATCGCCTTGATATGTCCGGATTTTCTCCCGTTGACATAGCCAATTCAAAGAAAGGGAACAGATCCCTTCCTTGTGCTTCTGGGCTCGTCAAAGCTGGAAGTCCTGTTGATGAAACCACATCATCTAGTTGCTCAAGCACGTTGTGGGGAAAAGACATTGCTCTGGCTTGAGAAGGAGTTGGATACGAGTGAGGTGGAGTGCACAGAACTCCTGAGGACGGCTTGCAAAAGCAGCATGGGGGAGGTTATCCCGCTCGAGCTACCATGGTGTGCATGCTTCGAGTTTAACCGTATGCCTATGCCTATTACCTCCCATAGAAGAGAGGGGTTGTCATTCTCAATATTATGTTAAGGAAATAAGACTTACATTTTTTTGAGGATTTGTTTGTCCCCGCTTTTTCGAAAAGATACCCTTGAACATGATGCGCCAGTTTCAACTACCTTTTGTCACATTAAATCAAAAGGGGATGATATTCTGAAACATGAAGTGAGTGAGTCAAAAAGACAAACATGATTAAAATTAACATTTGGTTTTGACAAAAGCTTTTGGTGATGAGATACTTCTTATTTTCAAAGTATGTCTTTGGGGAAAAAGCATGAGGAAGCCCAGCCCTCGTATTCTCCTTGGATGATGTTTTCCTTTCATGGTTGGATAACATCACCGGGCTGGTTTGGAATACCGCCTCATGCCTTCAAAATACTAGAATTATACATTAGAGTACTTGAATGGAAAATACAACAAGTAGCACACTAGACAAGATAAGAAACATGAAATCATAAAAACAAGTAAAACCCATGAAAACTCCCCGTGTAAAGGAGCGCTTTGATAGTGCTGGTCTTGAAGCTAAACATCTTTGAATTCCTCGCCTTCGTAGATTCGAAGTATTCGCATGCGATGACTACCTCGTTGAAGTTACGGAAGTGTAACCCATGCAGCCAACGCGATGCTTGCGGGACAAAGCTTCTATGAACCACTTCATTAACTCCTCTTCAGCCGTTCGGGGTGGATTTGCATCATGAAAGCCCTCCACCTCCCTCGCATATGTTCGGAAATCCTCCATCGGTCTTTTTCGAAGTGGGCCAAATTCTCGCAAGCGCGTTCGGGCCCAATCTGGTTTTGGTACCGATGCAAGAATGTGGAAGTCACTTGCTCCAATCCTTTATGAGGTAAATATTTGCTGTGAAGAACCACCGTAATGCAGACCCGTAAGAGTTTCTTGGAACGCCCGAGTTGTGAATGACATCGGGCCATAGTATCGACTCATTTCCGCATGGAGATACCGCAAGTGTGCCACGGGGCAAGTGGTGCCATTATACTTACGGAGATTAGGTATCCACATCTCTTCGGGGGTCATGATCCTATGAGCGCGGGACGAGCTTGATGTATCTTGATTAGGCCACTTGGTTTTCCCACCGCATATCTCGTTGTAGTGGTGAATTTTTCTCTGCTTCGGGGAAGTTGGATTCTACCGAGATTACCCCATTGCTTTCTTCTTGGTCGAAATTTCCGAATGAGGATAAAGTATTGAAGCTATCCTCATGGTCGAGGACAAGCTTAGTACTTCGTTAGGATCGTAGCGGATAAAGACGTATGCTTCCTCTTTCGACGGGCCTTCATCCCCGGATGAGAGTAGGAAACAGGTTGTACGATGAATCGTCGTTTCATTGTTGAAATAACGCTGGAAGTCCTTGAGATTGTATTCGGAGTCGGGAAGTCTTCGGGGTTGTACTTTAGGGGATGGTAGCCTTCAAAGCTGTATTCTTGGGAATGCTCGAAGCTCGGTGCGGTAGCTCGTTGGCGATCTTTGAATTGATCTGTTTAGGCTTTCTTTTCTTGGCCTCGGTCCGATCTTTTGAGTAAGGCCCCGCGTTTCGCCAGCTCGATTTGTCAAGGGAAGTGAGAGACATTAGAGTTTCACTGTCTGATTCGCTTTCCAGGTTGATGGGGGTCGATATTCTTTGGACCCTAGCTCTTGGAGTAAGCTTGGGGAGTCTTCCAGTCGTGCCCCACTCTTGAACATGCTCTGTGTCTTTGATCTCGTACAAAGGCTCCTTGCCTTTCCTAGTAGGAAATTTTCCAGCAACAAGATGTTGCTCACCTGCCCATTTATCATGCAAGGCTTGATTCACATGCTCTTTTCCTATCTCGGCGATTAACGGTTCCTCGTGCTCCGTGATCATCAATTCTTCGGCTATGTCAAGGCCGATGTCAATATCATATTCTTGGTGAAAAACATGAATTAGTTCCCTCCAGGTTTTAAGGGGACTAATCTTCCCGACAATGTACCATCGCAAGGCGGGGCCGGTCAAGCTCGATTGGTACGATTGAATCATCCTTCGAACAGGTAGGCTCGCAAGTAGTAGGTCTCGGGCGGGAGGTATCAAAGCATACCTTTCGCATTCGAGGTGCTTTGAGTTTTTCGGGGATCTCAATGCCGGTGTAATTGGACATGTCCATGGGATTCTCGCTCTTGCAAACCGGCTTAACTTTTCCATGATCTTTTCAAACTGTCTATGGTACTGGCTATTTTTTGGCGAATATGTGGGTGTCATGATGGTGTTTAAGGCAACTGCAGAGTTGGGTTCAGCTTGAGTAGATTTCATTTGTCTTGAGAGTTGTTGAAGGACAATGGACATCTGTCCTACGCCGTCTTCAATGTTAATGAGGCAATTTTGTACATCATTATGATCGGGCCTAGTGCATGAGGCCATTCGCGAGCTATTGGTGACCGGCGATTCATAATTACCCGTTCGTGACGAAAATAATGAATGAGCACGAAAGTAAACAAAGATTGACCCATGGCAATGGTCTAACTACTTTTTATTTATCAAAAGAGGATTTTATAGACCGCAGACTTCTGACATCTAAAACTTGAAATTGAAATGACAAAGGAAATACTAGATATTAAACAAAAGTCCCTAAACAATGGGACAAAACTTTCACAAGATTAACACTAAGGGGCACATGATTGCCAATTTATATGCGACGAGGAGCCTTGTTCTTGCGAGGATGCCCGCTTCCTTGAACCGGCTCTGAAATATGTATCCAGTCCATTCCCAAATCCCTCTCCATGAGCTCTGCTTGCTCGTGCTGGGTGCTCTCACTGATTGAGTGAGGGACCAATGGCTTCCATTTTGTCGGGATACGATGGTTGTGGATGTAGGACGTAGATGCGTGGTGGGCTTTTTCTTCTCCCTCAAGCCCTTCAGGTACCACAATCCTTTTGCGATGGCACTTGTTCCATGTTTCCTCGATAATGTCAATCTCGAATGTGTATTCACGGCTTTGATGGGTGAAAAAAAGTGGAGGGGCTTTCCTCTTGAAAAGTGGCGGGATCTCCTGAAGGGCTCCATATTGTCGTGCCACCCGATATGGGAAATAGGAAACGGCGCCGGTGAGGCCGAGCAACGGAATTGGATGGCAGCGTCTATAAGCAAAGTGAGCTCTCTTTTCATGGAACCAACCAGCACACCATTGGAATACCTCGGGAGTCGGGTCCCTTAGGAAGTTTATCCAATTTAAACAGCTTTGGTTAGGAATGTATGGTCCTAAAACCATAAATTTCTGCAATGGATTTTCAAAATTATTTGCTTCAGATGATCGCATGAAGCATCGATATTCACTTAGGTGAGAAAAGAACCAGACTTGTAAAATTTCCGGGGAGACCCGCATGACTTTTTCCGTGTTTCCTTTAAAACGATTGAGGGACAAGAATGTTTCGGTTAAAATCATGTTGACATAATTTTGCCCCCTTGAGATTTGATCAACTATCCATGCCATCTTTGGACTTATGACGTTTCTTTGATGGGGGAAAATGATGAACCCGAAAAAGGCCAGGAGAAAAATCTCACTTTTTTGGGTCATGGGTTGGTTTTCAAAACAGGCAGTCAAAAATGCTAGTGGGCAGGTATTATGGTTGTTTTCAAGAATTTGCCTCATGACATGGACTTCAATTCTTAAAAATTGTGCTAACCCACGCAACGGGATAATGCCTGTTGATGGCCTAACAAGCTTTTTCTCGAGAGGCATTCCAGTGATGATGCTGTATTCTTCCAGAGTTGGGGTTAGCTCGAATTTACCGAACATAAAAGTAGTCGTCTTCGGGCACCAGAAATGTGTCATGGCCTGTATGACTTCAGGCTGAACACGGATTTGGATCAACGATAGAAGATGACCGACTTTGGCTTTCACGTGGTCTTGGGCATACTGGTCCAATTGACCCCACCATCGAAGAGTTCTCGCTTTGGGAGCGGGAATGAACTGGATATCATCTTCTCCCATTGCATATAAACCGGGACTCGAAAAACCTACCCTAAATTACCATGGGCCAATAAAAGATTGAGTAAAAGTAAATCAATTACTTCGCTTTTAAAGAAAATGGCAAGCACAAAGACATGCACATGGAACGTGCGGCTCGATTTCTAACTATGAAGGCTTGGTGAGATTAAAAGGATATCCGCCCGTCGCGCAGTCTCGCGTTAAGCATATCCTCCTAACCTCGGCTAAGAAATTCGGGAAAAGAAAGGCAACCTCTACATCGCAGTCTCGCGTTCGAGGTCGTATCTTTCTTAACACCATCCTAGAAATCCTATGGCGGCCCAGTCCGGCGGCCGGGTTGTGTGTGCCATGTGTAGTGTTTAAAACAGTAAAGCATGCACAACAGTTTATAATCACAAGATAATCTATTTTAAGCAAACTTAAAATAAATTTCTAAGCTTTTGACCTGCATAAAGAAAAAAACCTAAGTCAAGTAAAGAATTTAAACAAGACAAAAATGGCCTAAGTCTTCAAGTCCCCGGGAGTCGCCAAGCCGTCGCTACCTCTTTTTTCTCGGCACCCGCCATCGGGTACGGGCGCCTAAGGAGGCTAATGGCTCGGCTGAATTTATTATGCCCGGACTCTCCCAAGTCCACCAATTCACGACTTTAATAGTCTAAGTTTTTAACCCGTAAGTTAATTTTTAAAACGGAGTCGCCACTAATCAATTTGGGGTGGGTTGATTAGAAACCCAAGCGAAGTATTGGGAGAAATACTCACTCTGCGTAACCAGAGAAATTAGGATTGGGGACTTGATTACACTAGTTAATCACTAATGCCCTTTCGGTACCTAATCTTGTTTAAACCTTGAGGTTTTTTGGATGTTCGAGGGATTTTTCATGCATTTTTGGGAGGAAAAACATTTCTTGAGTCTTTTTCTAATTTTTTTGACATAAAAGAGTTTTTTTTTTTTGATTTTTTGGTTTTTTTTTTTTTTTTTTTTGAAAATACAAGTCTTTTTGGCTTTTTCTGAATTTTTTGGCTTTTTCATGAATTTTTGGCTTTTTTTGGATTTTTGGCATTTTTTTGGAAAATATGGAATATTTTTGATTTTTTTTTTTTTTATTTTCGGAAAATAAAATATTTTTTAATATTTTTCAAAATATTTTTGGAAAATAAATTATTTTTGACTTTTCTCGATTTTTTAGAAAATAAAACATTTTTCAACAATTTTTTTAAATATTTTTCGATTTTTGGAAATTAAAACATTTTTTAATTTTTTTTAAAATAAATTATTTTTGATTTTTTTTTTTGAAATCTTATTTATTATTTATTATTAAAAATATTATCAAAACTGACCCGGGTCGGATCCGCGGGTTGAGTCCGACCCGGCCGGCCGACGACCCCGCACGCGACTCGGATTTTTGCCCTTTCTTTTTTTTTTTTTTTTTTTTTTTATTATTATTATGAAACGGCGTCGTCGCCGGGCGTTCGGGGACACCCGGCCTGGCCCGACGACCCGCTCCGACAACTTGCTCCACGACCCGGCTCCCCGCAAAAACCCTACCCGGTTCCGAGACCCGGATCCGGTTCAAATGACGGAAAATCGCAAACCCTAGGGTTTGCGAATCCGCGGCGCCGAATGGGGGAAACCGGGGTGTTTGGCGGCAACGGCGACTACGGCGGCGACGGCGACAATGGCGACGGCGACGACGGCTAGGTCGACGGAAAACGGCTACGATGAACGGCAACGGTAACGGCGACGCTCTTTTTACCTTCTTTCGATCGGGGACGGCGACGGCAATGATGCCGGATCGAAGGCAGCAGTGGTGGAGGCGCTCGACGGCAACGAGGGCGAGGATCGAGACGGTGGCCCGAAGCTCAACTACGGTGACAGTGAGACGGCGGCACGGCGGGATTTGGCACACAGCCGGCGTCGGGGGTGGGACCTCTTCTTCCGCCCCTCTTCGCGAATCCGTAACCCCCGCACCTCCTCCGACCTCGCTTCTCTCTCTCCGGCCAGATCCGAGCCTCCACCGGCCGGATCGACCTCTTCGGACTTGCTCGCCGGCGGCCTCCCCCGAAGTCTCTCAGTGGGAGGTCGGCCGAGCTCGCGACCCGATTTCTCTCTCGCTCGCTCTTCGATTCCTCCCCCGAAGTCTCTCAGTGGGAAGATCTTGGAGCTCGCTCCTCTCCTTTGACGACGGAAGTGCTCCGCTATTTATAGGTGAGGAGGTCCGGTCGACGGAGCTTCGACCGCCAGTCCCCTTTGCGCGCCGAGCGGTTCTCCTTGGCTGGACCGGCGTCCCATCCGAGCTTATCCAGCGAAGCGTGCTCGACATTGATGGCGCCTGAGATCTTATCCTCTCCGGCCGACGTCGGCCTACTCTTCTCGGCCGTAGGCCGTCCTTTGCGCGCGTCGTCGTCTTCTGCGCGTGAACTACAGAGGCGGAGAAGGAAGGAGCGAGGAAGAAGAAGAAGGAAGAGGAAGAAAAAAGGGGGGGCCGGGCTGGAGGAGAAATGGGCCGTAAGGGCCCATTCAAGGGCTGCTTTTTTTTTGTTTTTTTCCTGTTTTTTCTGTTTTTTTTGTTGTTTTCTCTTTTTATTATCTATTTATCCGAAAAGATAAAATAAATTAAAAACTTAATTAATAAAATAAGCCTAAATAAAATTGAGGTGTCAACAACGGCATGGATCAAACCGTCATCGGCGGCAGCAAAAATGTTGTGGATGGGTCCACCACTATGACTTCAGCTACATTTAGTAAGAAATTAAGCTAAAACTAGTCAATTAGTAGCTCATTAATGTATTAAGCTGTCTTTGGAGAAGGCTTCTGGGCAAGAAACATGACGTTCGAGAACACAGCCGGTCCCCGAAGCAACAAGCCATTGCACTTTTGGTCGCTTAAACCAATCCATCTTCTACCAATGCAGCTTCAAGGCTTACCAAGATACACTTTATACATACTCCAATTGGCGTTCTATCGTGACTGCCATGTTTATGGAGGTACGGACACTTTGAGTGCCAAAACTTAGCATGGAATGACACTTAAGTGCCAAAAGTTTGGAAAGTGACACTTAAGTGCCAAAATCAGTGCAAAATAGATTACTTAAGTGACAATCCGGCCAAATTACGACGTAGCAATGTTTCGACGAGGTGAGTGCAAAACGGCGTCGTTTTTTGCACGCCGACGTGACTAGAAAATGCAAAAATGTCGTCTTTTTATCTATGATGTGGTAAATAATTAATATAAAAATTAATTAAATTAAATTAAAAACTAAATTTATTTAAAATATTTATAAAAAAAAAAAAAAAAGGGCGGGGGGGGGCCGAAGGGGGAGGCGGTTGAGGGCCGAGCCCTTGCCTCGCCGCCTCCCCACCGCCGTCGGGAAGGGCCGACGATGGAGGGGGAGGGTTGGCCGGGGTCGCCGGCCCGGCCAACCGGCCGGCGAAGGCCCGCAAGCCCTCACCGCCTCCCCGCCATCACCGGAAGGGCCGGCGACGGTGGGGGAGCATCGGCCGGGTCGCCGAGCCCCGGCCGGGGGTTGGCGACCGACGCCGCGCGGGCTGCGAGCCTCGCCTAGATTTGGCGAGGGTCGGCGGCCCTCATCTCGCCTAGCCAAGGGCCGCCGCCCACCGGGGCGACCCCTTAGCGGGCGGCGGCCCTTGGCCCGGCGAACGAGGGCCGCCAACCCTCACCCTAGATCCGGCAAGGGCTCGCGGGCCTTTGCTGCAGGTCGGCCAGGGGCCGACAATCTGGGTGAGGGCTTGTGAGCCCTCGGCCCGGTCGGGCAAGGGCCGGCGACCCTGTGCAACCCTCCCCTCTCCATCATCGGCCCTTCCGGGCGGCGGCGGCGGCGGCGAAGGCTCAACCCTCAACCGCCTCCCTTCGCCACACCCCCTCCCTTTTTTTCTTTTTTTCTTTTTTTTCTTTTTTGAAGTTTTTTAATTTTTTAAAATATTTTAAATAAATTTTGTTTAATTTAATTTAATTAATTTTTATATTAATTATTTACCACGTAGAGACAAAACGATGTCGTTTTTTGCATTTTTTAGCCACATCGGCGTGCAAAACGACGCCGTTTTGCACTCACCTCGCCGTAAAATTGCCACGTCAGCAATTTGGCCAGATTTTAACCAAATTGGCACTTAAGTGATTCATTTTGCTCCAATTTTGGCACTTAAGTATCACTTTCCAAACTTTTGGCACTTAAGTGTTCCTCCGTACCAAGTTTTGACACTTGGGCTATACTTTGCCTCATGTTTATGGGACCATCGACTTCATTTTTGGCGACTTGACCGTCGTCTTCCAAAATTGCAGCATCTTCGTCAGGAGGCCGATGGACCAACAAGGCAACATGGTGACGGCTCAGGGTCGAGAAAAGGAGGAGAGTAACACGAGGATTTCAATCCACATGTCACGGATTGCCCCCTCCCCTGACTTAGCGCCGGTCAAGCGCTCATTCAAGACCTACCTAGGACGACCATGGAAGAAGTACTTGAGGACGATGATAATAAAGACAGACATCGACGAGTTCATAGACCCACAGGGATGGAACGAGTGGACTGGTGATTTCCTCCTGACCATATTTTACGGAGAGTACCTAAACTCGGGCGCCGATGCAGCAACGGGGAGAAGGGTGAATTGGACAGGTTTCCACATCCTCAAGAGTCCACAGGAGGATGAGCCATTTTTAGTGAGAAGATTCATACAGGGAGATTTATGGATACCTAGGACCGGCATACCGGTTTCACTTGATATATGAAAAATACCGTAACTCATGAATTTCAATGTAATAAACTTGAACTGGCACTTCTGTAGTATCGGCATGTTTTCAAATAGAACCAAGAATTGACCCCCGCCCCCTTTTTTAATTTGTTTGACACAATTTTTCTGTGTAAATTTTAGTTTAACTCACAATTTATGTCGTCACTAGTAATCTTAAGAACCAACCTATCTTGGATCGCGCCCGAGACAACAGCAAGAGCCCTGACCGTGAGATCAAGACCAAATAGAGAGAGAGGGCAAGACCGCCAGGATTTTTATTTTGTGATTGTAAGTTTCGATTTGATTAGAAAGAGATTGGATCTGGTCTCAAGGCTGGGTGTGTGACCTTGTGCAATTGCATGTCTTTGTGGACCCTTTACTTTTTGAAGTTGTTGACGTGTTACAATACTTCCTTAAAAAAAAAAAAATCAATAACAGCTCCGGACCAATTTTACTTTGGATTCAGCCAAGTCGATTCGGATCTCACGTAGAACAGGTGAGTTCAATGCTCGACCTTGGAAACAGAACCAAACCTAATTGGTTCCAGATTTTCAATCCGTGAACCTTTTTCATGAATCAACATTGAATCAAACTCGCAAACCCGTTCAAGCTGGATCTTGAGTTAAATAAGAATAGTTTAGGACCATGTCGATTTCCAAATTCTTCATTCCTATTTGAATCGTTTTCTCTGTCTATAAAACATCAAATCATTTTGATTATGGTGTCATTGGAAAGATATCACGTAATACTATGATTCGTAATGAGGATGGTCCCTAGTACTAATATAAAAGGATCTTATTTCCAGGAGATGATTATATGTTGACTAACCTAACTAGCTAGCTTTCGGGATTCAAAGACTCGTAATTTTCAAACGATGCATCTAAATCAAGTATCATCCGTCTGTGATGTGAAGTATTTGCTCATGCCATGAGAGCCGCTGGAGTTTCATTGGAGCATTGCCAACAAAGGCAAAACGGAGGGTTGTTAGCAACTAGTGTATACTTGAAATTTTTTTGCAAGTTTGAAACCAAAAGAAAACCTACTACGATTTGAGTATTTTTCGATGAAGAAAAACCCTCTCGAGCTAGCCTCCAACCTTTAGTGACCGCCCCCTCTCTTACCCCTTTCTTTTTTCTTTGGTTTAGGTAGAAAGGCCAATTTTAGCCCTCGATATAAATAGATTGGAACCACAATGAGCAAGACGAAGTCCCATGGTTCCCTCTCCCCTACATGTCTAGAATGTCCTACTCAATCGTTCCCATTCTCTATGAAGCAATTCAAGTTGCCCAGATCACAGTTTGAGGGATATGCTTGCTTCTAATCTCTATGAAGCAATTCAAGAATGCTTTTTCTCAAATCCCAATTGAAGTATTTACCAGAAATGCCCAGAGTACTACGAATGTATAAAGATTACAAATATTTACCAGAAATGAGAAGGGCCAAGAAAGGAAACTGCAGATCTTGTTGGACTAATCTGCAGCAGGAGGGAAGTATACTTATTATCGCTAAGCATATCCTCCTTAATTTGTTTTGAGTGCACTTGAAACCGCAAAGCAGAGAAGAGAAAAAATTCAAGTAGTGCTACATTGCATGCTGTCACTAATTCAGTAAAATACTAGACTCGATAAATAAAAAAATAATTGGTGTTGTCCTTTGACATGTCTAATATACATATTTCCGGCAACTCCGTGAAATTCGTATTAACATTTACCTCTTCTTTTTTAACCTTGCAACTAAAGCATGGGCCTCCATGTGGTGGACGCGAACAATAGGCTTGCTGAAGAGCCCAGCAATTTTTCGAGCTTGCCAACCGCACCACCAAAAAAAAAAAAAAAAAAAAAAGAGCAAGTAGCCATATACCTCATAATATGATGCATTGAACTGGATGATGCAGATTTCAGTGAGTAAAAAAAAATATCCTTGACCCCAGCAATTCATCAAAATGTAACAACAAAAGCTCCTCAGCTCAGTTCATATGGCTGCTGCTTTAAGTTTGCATACCCGTGCATGCAACAAAAGAAAAACATAAATGTGTAAATTCAATCATCGACAGCACAGGCTCAAGCTAGTCGACATCAGCCTACCACATGTTCTTAAAATGACATTATATTCAATCAATAGACTGTCACCTCTGCTGTCAAAACTTAGCCACCTAGTTAGACATATGACACGCTCTACTTCAGACATTTTCGGTCAGGGACCCACTTTAGGTTTCTAAGTAAGGTAACCAGCAGACATTTTTAGTTCAAACCGGCCCCAGATTCACAGAAAGAGACAAAGAAAGGAGTGCCCGGACCAGACAGAATTTTCCTTTGTTCTTGTTGACAAATATGGACAACGTAACCCAAAAGTGAACCATATACTCTTCTTCATGGAGTGGAAGTAAAACAATAACGATCAAAACGTCAAATTACCTCAAAGGCAGAGGCTTAAACCAGGACCAATAGTAACAGCAACTGCAGATAAATCTCTGGCTGTCAGATTATCCTTGGTCAGTGCTTTCTCTACAACCTGCATTAAAGTAACAGAACTTTAGCATGAAAAGAAGTTCCCTATGATGCACATAAGACAATGTTGGCTGATCAATAGGATAAAGGGATGGCCGAAGAACTGAGAGGAGCTCTCAATACAGTAATAATAGAAGGGAGCAATACATGATGCATATAACAGACAATTGCCTTGATGATAATAACATTAAAGAAAGACCAAAATGATAAAACGTTACCTGATCAATAGCTTCGGCATTAGCAGCTTCTGCCATTTTGGGAGCAACACCTCCATATAAAACGAGCAGATCTGCCTTGATATATAAAGGTAAGAATTTAGGTTACATGCTTGCGATATAGACAAAAACTATCCTTCTGCCAAACTTCAGGCACTTATGGAGCAATATTATTAATGAGAAAAGGATTTCCTCTGCAAGAGAAAACAAAAGTTCATAGAGGAATTTGCACTACAAAAGACTGATCCTGCCCAAATTGAGAAAGGCTTCATCATACATAAGGTAAAGAGCAGAAGATTGGGTGGCCAGCCAGTTATCTTGGCAACAGCAGAGCACTGAAAAGCTAATAAATCACTGCTCTAGTTGCCATATACAAAAGAAAAGCTACATTCGGATTGGGAATGAGATAACCTAATTTCCAACTCACAAAGCACACAAGAGAGAAAAAGAAAACGAAAAACTTGCTTTCTCAATGATTAAGATGCAAACCAGTAAGCTCTTCCATTAGTTATTCAGTTGAGGGATATAATTGATTTGGATTTCCCTGACAAAATGTCATGAACTGTAATAAGTCCAAACCAAGCTCTAAATGTTTGCCTCTGTCTCCCCAACCTCACCCCAACTAAATAAACTAAAAAAGGCACGAAGAAGAAGTGTGGAAGTTCAAATATTATGTCATTGCCAGATGGTCGAATCAATGCAGCAGATAACCTACTGTACAATCCCATTTTGCACAGCCCTTGGGTATCTAGAGCAATTCGCGATTCTTCATTGATGATTGAAATTCTGTATAATCCATGGACCAAACACTCAGCTTAAACTATCATCCAAAAGGCACATTGGGCAAATGACGCTTTTCCCATTGCTACATTCCTATTTCACCATAATTTTCTACCGAAATTCAAAGCCGAAGAGAAAAGAGGAGATAATCTAACTGCGCCCGAACACACGAGTTAAGGAGTCAATATCAAACAAACAAAACAGCACCAAAGTAAGGATCTTCCACACGTATCTTCAGCTCCTCAATACATAAAGGAAGCCACGGACACCAGAATTACCAAAAAGAAGCCACGTACCTGAGACCACACGACTTGACTTAGAATTTGTCCATCGCCTCTCACCTGAACGCACTCTCACCTGAACGCAAAAAAACACCGATCAGAAAGCCAATGATCGCCACGAAACTACCCCTTCGAGCCATCAGATGTCAAGAGAGAGCTCGCAATGGCAGCCGCAGTGTCGTCACGGCTCGTTTCAATGCCAAGGACGACCAGATCATCGCCATCCGCGCTTGCGGTTCCTCCCCATGGAACGGAGGAAGTGGAGTTCTTCGAGGTCGAGAAGCTAAAGGAAGGAAAAGCCAACAGAGGACTGGAAGGCGGCCACGACGAAGAGAGTCGCACTCGTTGCCAACGATTGTGGCAGTGCCGACGGAAGCGAGAGCTTCAGAACAAAGTGAAGGCGAGAAAATGTTGCAGAGAAGGAAAGTGGCGACGAAGACAACATGAGAGAGAGAAAAACAAGCCAGCGTTCACTGAACACTGAACTCAACGTTCATCCGCTCCAGCTCTCTGCTTCGAATATCCCCTTTTATGTTGGTAAAAATATCGTAAATGATCCTGGATTTTATCCCTACGTGCAATATCATCTCTAAATTATTAATTTATTTAGTACATTCAGTGAACTTTAGTCAGATATGTAGTATCATCTCTGAATTTTAATTTAATCGATGTGATTCCTCAACTTTTAATACGATCACATCTTAAACAAAATGAAAATATTCAATTCAATCATTTCATTAATTCAAATTCAAGGACGACATTGAATATGTATCAAAAGTTCAGAGAAAAAGTTGAACAATTAAAAGTTATTGCACATTTTACCAAAATTCAAGACAAATTCTATAATTATCCGTTATTATCTTCTGTGTGTTTATATATGCATGTGTTTAATAATTATATTTTTACACATTTAATATTCATAAACTCGAGAAGATAATTATGATGCTTTTTATGTGGATCGTGTTTGTGCAAAGTGTATATCTGCATTTTATTAACTAATGTCTAAGGTGCATACATTTGTTAATTTTTTCAAGTAAAATGAACAGGCCAGAAACTATAGTAACCTTGTTATTGCCCAAAACCATATATGTTGATCCTATGCTAATTTGGTGATATTTTTGAAGTTATCTATGCATTTTCGATTCAATTGCGAAAATCTGTGAAGGCATGTTTCCCATGAGGAACCATAAACTCACTCAAGAATATGATCCAATAATGTCATCCGACTTCTTCGAGAAAGAAGATTTGTCCACGATGTGATTATTGTCCTCGTTTAAACAATTATATGCGAATCTACATGCTAATAATTATATATTGCGAAAGTTTCAAATAATTCAAGAAAAAAAAAATCAAAGCTGGCCAGCGTAAGATTTAAACATTAAAAAAAAAAAAAATCCATCCGACTTGCCAAAGCATTTAGCTTCATGCATGAGCATGAGGACTTTTATTGTACTTTGGCGCACTAATAAATTCCTTATGGGAGCTTTTTTTGGGTAAATATAAAATATAAAACTAAGAAAAATTAACGTCTAAAGTCTATAATTAATATGAAAGCATTTGTTATCAAGGCCCAAATAGGATAAGAAAATCCTAATTGATATTTAATGTGCGCTCTAAAATGGACGAAAAGATTTCATCCAAAGCTCTGGATTTTGGGATTTATGAGAAGCAATCCAATCTTGAACCTCTTATTTTGTGCCATCAGATCTCAAACTTCATCAAAATATGCAATCGAGTAAGAAACCTTCTAATTTGCTTGCTTAAATCATAACCCTTTTCTAATAAGAGCAAAATTTGAAGTTTTCACTTGGGCAATTCAAATGCCAACTGGTATTCTTCAATTCTGCTCATCAAAAGGGGCTTATTTGCACTTTCTAGGAAAAAAAACTCCGAACTTGAATGTGTGGAAAATTTATGGAAATTTTAGTACTTTATTTCATTTCGTACATTATGTTTGAAAAATCTAATAGAATTTCCCTGACCCTTAGTAACTTATCCGAGCTCTAAGGTCGGATCATTTTGTCATGATGAGGATCCGTAGATCGCGAATCCACGCACAGCTCTCCGAATTAAGCCCAAACTGACCCGCAGTTGCCAGTAGACATTGAAAAACCGTAAAGAAAATAACAAAACCCTCAATAATTTGACGGTAATCCAGAAGAATATATACTTATCTATAACTTATTTTTAAACACTGTGTAAGAATAAACATTCTCGAAGAGGCAGGTCGATTTGGCAATCTTGTCGAAAAATCCGACCTTAGAGCTCTTGCAGGGCGTGGGAGTCGAAATCCACTCTTGAAACTTAATCTGTCCCCACCCCAACCCCTTGAGAAGGTGGGGATTCGAACCCCCCACCTCCCTCTTCCAAGTTGGAAGGGTGGCCACTGAGGTAAACCCCGGTGGTTGCTGACGCAAGTTGATTTGGCAATCTTATTGGAGAATATGGTGTTAATTGGATATGATTTGAAATTCTAATTATTATATGGCTATAGGCAAGTCAAATTGAGCAATCTTATCAAATTCGATGATATTTATTCTTGTACACTGTCTAATAATAAATTCATTTTTATATAATACCATATACGAAATTGTTTCAATGTGTAACATGGCCAGTCCTTTTTGTACGAATACATTGTCTTCATACGAAAATTACGTGAAAATCTCCATTTCCAGGATAAGTAAAATGAATTGTGCATTCTTAATCTCTTCCCTATTCCCGATCCAGTTCCTCATGATTTTTTATTGCGTCTGATCCGCAAACGATATCGTTCAAGACACTTGCAAGAAGATTGCAGTCAATGACCTAGAGTTGAACGTCGACTTCTCTTGGGTCAAACCCGGAGAGCCATGAGGTGGATTTCGAGGGACTAGGGTTGATCGGGATCAAGCTATTACAAGCCAACTTTACAGGCACGATCGAGTACATCAAGCAACTACAAAAGCAAAAATTGGAACTCGCCTACTCAAAGCACTCTTGCTTTGATTGGACTTTTACACCTTAGGTGAACGTAAAGACCTAATCCCACTTTACAAGGTGAAGCGTTACGCCGAGGTGAATATTTATGTGTCTAAAATGAGGAATAGCGAAGCAGCCTGTGACGCTCAAGGATCGGAAGAGGGAGGCATGATTCCACCTTTGACAAAGACTAATGCTGACGTTTATCAATTGTCCACCATAGTACTTGATATTATGGCTATTTTGTGAGGGAGGAATTGTGTGCGTGCCAATAAATAAATGCTTGGTCTATGAACATCCATGGTAATATGAGCCTTCCTTTTTCTTTTCTTTTTTTCCTCCTATTGGATAAAAGTGGAACAACGACCCTTTCAATACACAACAAAAGGAATTAATTAGGATTTTGCATTGAATCACCAACGAGACAAATCTGCAACTTCACAACAGTCCAAATATAATCATAAGGAAAATATTCTTATTCCATAGTGTTAATGTCGAATGTTTTCTTAAAGTGATGATGGAATCATTTGTGTGTTTTTTTAGTAGAGAGGAAAAGAACATTCTTTTTTACATACGTTGTTCGTCTCTTGATTACATTTTGAGGAAGTTATCTTAACTTCTTTTAAGAGACAATAATTCGCACCTTTTTAAAGGGTGACTCTTGAACACATCCCATCATGGGTAAAGTGGTGTCTCTTGAATACCTCCCATCATAGACGAACCACAGCAATATATCATGTCTCGCTCAGACATGAGGGGCTTGATAATGCTCCATCAAGAATATAAGATATTTAACATTCATCTACTTTGGAAATAATTCATATTGGCATAAAGACCGTGATCAATGAATACACCCACACTTGGAAGCTCTAATTATGCACTTGTTAGGGTTAACATAGCGGCTACAATCCCAAAAAGAAAATAAATAATTGATGTCTCACAGTGTTCCCATGTCGAAAGAACCGCCATGAAAGTGATTTGTTAGGCCATGGACCTCGGAGTTGCATTTGGTCAAATAGTTCAATTGCTTGGTTTCCATATCCATTTGTCGCATATGCCAATATCATAGCTGTCCAAGCAATAACATTTCTTTCCCTCATTGAATCAAAAACTTCGCTCGACTTGGTAACATTTCCACACCTAGCATACATATTGATTACGAAGTCCCTAACACAATATTCATATCAAACCCATTGTCCATAATATACTCATGCACCCAACTCCCCAAACTCAATGCTCCAAACTGCGCACAAGCAGCCAAAACTCCGACAAACCAGAACGTTACTTGCCAAATTGTTTCTAATCACCTTATTACTGTAGCTATATGACTTTTGGTTTAGCTACGAGCTTAGCAGTGCTATAGATGCATTTTGCCAAATCTCTAGTAGATTGATACATACACCACCGAGTGCTTTTCCCCCCTTGCGAGAAATTCTTTTGCAGGATATTGGAGGATGCGACATTTAGAAGCAAGAGACTCGCGAAGCAGTGGAATTGCCCCTTACTCATCATGAACTATACCAACAAATCGGTATCGATCCACTGCGAGGTGTGCTGCTCTATGGTCCGCCACACAGGCAAAACTATGCTAGCCAAGGCTGTTGCTAATCATACAACTGCTGCCTTCATTAGAGTTGTTGGTTCAGGATTTGTTCAAAAGTATTTGGGTGAGGTATGACAATGGTCCGGTCTGGTCCCAGTAATAGGACCGGGAACTAATCGCCCCTTATGCGAATTCACATTGAGAGGGCCTTGGGCTCCAACCTAGTCGAGATGACATGGTTGCTCAACCTACTTGTGGACGAGACAAGGTCCGTTGGGTTTTGGACTCAATCCGCGCCATTATGGGCTTGACCTCAATCCCAACCCATAACTGCTTGAAGTTCTCCCCTTCATGGTAACATTTCACGAAAGGTAAAAGATGACTTCACATTTCAAGATTTATGGACGGCTTGGAAACCGTCTATATTTAATCCTAATCCAAAGCTGGAACCCACTTCATGATTAATGAATGGCCCGAGCCAAACTTTCACCACTACTTTCACACTCTTGTCCATAACTTGACCGCCAAGCTCCCTGACAAACTTGACAAGCTGATTTATAGAGCCATCCATTATTCAAAGGCGACAATTTAATAAGAAAAATTACCTGGACAAAAAGGATCCCTAGTCTGACGTCGGCCAAATCAAATATGAAAATTTACATTTCATATGAAATGGGTCAAAACAAATAAATCAATTTGGGCCAGATCATTTTCAGCCCCACTCGACCTGCCCCGGGCCCAATAACACTCTGAAAAGCAGTCATTCACTTGATAGTTGCTTTGAATTTTTTTTTTTTTTATATGTCAAGATTATCTTGGTCTTCAATGTACCGCACCAAAGCTTGTGGAGGGTATGAAAGTATGGCAACTTATCTGAAGTACAGGTTCGACCTGCTCATGAGGATCGTCTTTTGAGAAGTCACAATTATCTTGTTTCAGGAAACTGCCTGTCCAGTCTGATCCTGGACGGTTTTCTGCTATGCCAGATACTGCTCAACATTAACTTAGCGGAGAAGGTTCTGTCTCCTTCCTTTTACATCGGCATCATTACAGTGCGTTCGCTGCCCCGCGCTTTCCGTCTTTATGAAGCCCATATTTACACTGGACACCTTGACTTAGGGTACATGCTACTGCACCACGGTGAATATCTCCTGCACTATTTGGGATATCATTACCCCTTGTGTTGGTTTTCCGTTCGTCCTCCTCATTTATCTGCAGCAGCAGTTGAGGGACTGTCGCATGTTTCCCCAGAGGTTTCAAGCAAGTAATGTGCATGAGAAGATGCAGCCAGCCATGTCAACTCGAAAAACAAAGCTGCAGAGTAGAAAGCATTCCCAGCACTCAATCACTTATAAAGTGATCTCTTTTTACTTGAGTCTCATTGCATGTAATTCTCATTCGTTTCATTCATATGTGATCTTGAATTCTGCTTGGCTATCCTATACAGTTGAGCATGCCTCAACTAGAAAAAGAAACAGTGGCAGTGGATTTCAGAGAGGTCCGCCATGTAGCTGGTTCTTTAGGCAATCTTAGTCCCAATGAGGGCACCAGATTAACTATTTGAAAGCTCATGCAGATAACAAAGAAACCTGGACTCAGCTTTCTTCAGTCCAAAAGCTGAGGCCATGCCTAACAAGAGGGACCTTCTTCGATGTATCCATCATTTTTCAGTGTGGGATGTTCTTGCTTTGGAATAGTTATACATATCACCAGTTTAACAGCCCCGTCTTCACATCTCTTTGGAAGAAGTCTAAAATTGAATTATAACCAAGTTGAGTGTAACAACCATTTAGGAGTATTCAGCAAGATAGCAAGGGCAAACCTCTCTCAATTGCCAATTATGTGAAGATTATTCCTTCATTCAGCATCTGCACACCCTCAAAGGTGGATTTTCACCATACCACAACAAGTCACAGGAATCAGATGACACCCAGCTTCAGTGTAGACCACATCACCAGAATTCTAAACATGAACATGAACCATCCTTAAAATGGTGAAACCGGAGCTTGTCTCTAACAACAATTTCCCTGTTGGCAACAACTGAAATGTACTTAAATGCTAAGTGACAGTCTTCACACATACGTAGATTTTTCACAACCGTGACGGTCATGCCATGGCTAGTTTTGAGTAGTCCAAATGCTACAGCAAGCTTCTCACTATGAAATCTAAGTGCATATTCCCTTTCCTCCCCTTCTAACTCATGCATCAATGAATCAGCCAATGGTACATAACCAGCCTGGGTACATCTCAACATCAACTCATCCAAATACTCATATATAATATTTGTTTCAGGATGAGACTTGTCACCCATGCTAAACATATGTGTCTTTCCATCAACTTCTATAATGCTATAACCAACTTGCTTCTTCAGCCCTCTCTGTATCATCATGTTTCTAACTCTTTGCACTCTGTCACTTCGACCAGCCAAGGCATATATGTTAGAAAGCATGACATAATGGCCTGGATTATCTGGTTCGCTATCTAAGAGATGTTCAGCAACTCTTACTCCCAAGTCAAAATTCTTATGCATCTTGCAAGCCCCAAGCATAGCAGTCCACACGGCCGGTGGAGGCTCCATAGGAATTTTTTTTTCAATAAACTCATAAGCCTCATCAAGAAATCCTGCTCGCCCAAGCATATCAACCATGCATACATAGTGTTCTAGTCCTGGCTCTACATCGTATTCTTCCTTCATGCTTGCAAATGCATGACGCCCCAAGTCAACTAGCCCGGCATGAGCACATGCAGAGAGAACTGCCACGAAAGTGATTTTGTTAGGCCATGGGCCTCGAAGTCGCATTTGGTCAAATAGTTCGACTGCTTGGTTTCCATATCCATTCGTTGCATATGCCGATATCATAGCTGTCCAAGCAATAACGTTTCTTTCCCTCATTGAATCAAAAACTTCCCTCGACTTGCTAACATTTCCGCACCTAGCATACATATTGATTAGTGAAGTGCCTAACACAACATTCAAATCAAACCCATTATCAATAACATACTCATGCACCCAACTCCCCAAACTCAATGCTCCCAACTGCGCACAAGCAGCCAAAACGCCCACAAACGTAGTCGAATCTGGCTCAGTACCAGATTCCCTCATACGATCAAACAATTCAATTGCCTCCTTAGCAGACCCATTCTGCTCGTACCCGGAAATCATCGAATTCCATGTAACAACTGTTCTCTCCCCCATTTTATCGAACACCTGGCGGGCAACATTCAAATGACCCGACTTCGCATAAAAAGTGACTAAAGCCGATTGAACATAAGGATCCGACCCAAACCCACAAGCCAAAGCATGGGCATGGACGCCTCTACCGAGCCTCGAAGCCGACAAGTCCGCGCAAGCCTTAATAACGGACGTGAAAGTGTAATTACTGGGGGGAATGCCTGCGAGCAGCGAGCAGCGATAGAACGCGACCGCATCACGGGGGAAGCCAAACTTGGAGCAGGACTTGATGAGGGAATTGAAGAGGAACGAGTCGGGCCCGGGCACGGTGACGAAAACCCGGCGCGCGTAGCCAATCGCGCCGGCGGCGCAAGCGAGGTTGATGAGCTTGGTGAGGAGGGACAGAGAGCGGTGTGATCCGGAGACGACGACGTGGGCGTGAGCTTGTCGGAGGAGGCGGAGGCGAGGGCCTGCTCTGAGAATGGCTTCGTGAGCTGGAGAAGTCGGCGCCGGCGCCAGCGCCGACGGTGGCGGCGGCGGCGACGGTTGAAGGAGGTGAACTTCTTCTCTGGCTTCCATTGAAGGCGGGTGAGGAGGGAAAGTTGGAAGGCCAGGAGGTGTTTAGAATAGCCTAAAACGACATGTCGTCTTGGCGATGAGAGTAGAATGTTCAAGATTATTCACTGGGAATGTGAAGAGGAAAGGTAATAAGGATCGATGCTCACGATATTTCCAAAAGCAAATCAGATATGAAGAAAACTTGTCTAATATGCAATGTTTTCTACAATCCGGCTAGTTGACAAATGCATTTTTAGCCAAAAACAAAAGGATCACAAGTTGAATCGATCAAATCGATAGCAATTATTAATCCAACTTGATTCCAAAATGGTTCGAAAGCATTGATGTCGGGCATGTTCGAACTTTGATAGTACCCTGGTGATGCTCACAAGTGGTTGAAAGTCAATAGTGGATTGGAGTAATATGTATGACTTGCTCAAACAAAAGGATGTCTGAGCTAAACAAAACACACTCGAGTCACTAGGGTACACTCCATCGTACTGCTTCTAAGACAATCTAGTAAGGGAAAGCTGAAGGAGTGAGTTTTGGGGAAACTCAGTAAGTAAAATTCCGAGTTCGTTACTAGAAAAACATCTCATTATCGAAGCCTAGCAAGTACAATACTAACAAACAGTGTCAATGGCAGATCAATAGCAAACTTATTGCTACATCTTAAATACATGCAAATATTCATAACAACATACTTCAATGCATGCTTACCTTCAGCTTAACAATGAATACATCAACATATTATGCTTATGCATAATTAGCACTCATGTAAATTCATTTAGCGTCGTCCTGGCTCAACCGGGCCCTCCTGGCTTGACCAGGGCTTCCTAGCTTAATTAGGGCATCTTGGCTCTGACCTAGGCTTCTTAGGGCTAGCTTCCCGAGACTTCCGGGTTCAAAACCCAGGCATTATGGCTCAACGGGCATCCCGACTCAACCAAAGCATCCCGTTCAATGAACGAGGCATTATCGCCAACGTTGTGTGGTGACAAGCTCTTTTTCCTCTTTATGTGCACACACAAGTGCATCACACAAACCGATTCTTATTATTTCTTCTTAGCCGACTCATACCTCACTCGAAGGTGTGCTCATTCATATGTGTATGCCATGAATCCTAATATTGTAGTATACAACATGTCGGGAACGACCGTTAGTCCGTAACTTGAGCCGAACACATAGCGTCGATCCTCGCACTAAACAAGGCTAAAAAATGGCACACCTCAATGCCGATCCAAGACCTTGAGGCTTAGGTATACCTCGCCTTCGTGCAGATCCTAAGCTCGATGGACCTCTACTTCAACGTGACGTGAACACACTTCATGCCGTGAATGACCCTTAGGTCATGGCTTGATTCAAATGCCAAGCACAAAGTCCCCGCACCAACCAAGGCATAAAATCGGCACGCTTTAGTGCCTTATCACGACCTCGTGGGCTTGGGTGATTCCCGTACCGATCAAGACTTAGAACCAGCATGCCTCAATGCCAATTTAAAAGCTTGTTGCCTTGGGCAATCCCCACACCGAACAAGACTTAGAACTAGCATGCTTGAATGCCGATCTAAGGCCTTGTGGCCTTAAGCGACTTCACCTTGAATAAAACTCAACCCAAGCTAACTTCGACCTCATTCTAGGTGTGAACAACCTACGCACACGTTCAAGCACAAATATGAGCAAAAACATACAAAAAATCCAACATCCTACCCACGGCTTAACGGGTGAGCACCTAACTAGACTCAACAATGGAGTCTACCGCCCTAGAGAAGAAATATGGATCTTACTTACTTGGATGAACCTTTAGAACTAGCTTGAGTGACTTGATGAGGGGCAATGGTGCAAGGCCGAGAGAAAGGGGGAAAATGGCGTGTAAAAAGCAATAGATGAGAGTACGGTTCATGTGAGAATGAATGGGCGGTTCCCCTATTTACCTTATCATTACCTTTCCAAGTGGCCCAATAATTTTTCTTGAAGTCATGTGACTATAACATCGAGGTGGCAAGCCTAATTTGCAAGGTGGCACGCTTAGGTTCCTAGGAGAACATTTGTCATCTTCTTATTGGATCACCTATTCCATGCCATCATGACTTAGTCTACTTGTTTTCCAAGAAAAATTGTATGGTAATGATGACCATATCTTCCATGGAGACTTAGGCCAATGAGTCACAAACTTCTTCTCCAAGGTAAATTTTTTTTACCATCATTACAAAATCTTCAGGTGGACACCTAAGCTAATGACTCATCATTCTCATTAAATGCCTAGATTTGGTTAATCATGAGATTTGAATATTTAGCATATGCCTGAATTATATAACTTGCTTTCTATGTTTTGTCCCTCTAGAATATTCCACCAAGTTCCCTTTTAATTGGTCCACTTAAGATTTTGAGTCCTTTGCTTCTTCTCCATGGAAAAATCTTGGGTAATCATTACCAAATCTTCAAGGGACACCTAAGCGAGGTGACTCATCCTTGCATTTAAAGAAGTTTTATAGAATCTTCTATTATGTCTTCTCTTGATTAGTCCACTTGTCCAGAGTCCATTACTTAATTCCCAATGGTGGATCTTTGATAATCATTACCAAATCTAGAAATATCTATCTAAAGTGGTTAGTCATCCTTCTTCAAGAAGAACCTAGGATATTCTAGAAGGTTTTATTTTGTCAATTTCCAAGCAATATAGCAACCATGGGAAATAGGCCATTAGAAATGCAACTAGGACCGGGCAAGGGCTTTTCATGTACATCCCTAAACAATGACCATTTCGACACATCCGATGTTTGTGGCCAAGCCATCCTTGATGTAGTTATTGTAGGCAAAGTGCCTACTTCGGCTAAGTTGGTGGCCTAAGGTGTGGCTCAATGGCCGGCCCTTGGATCGACTCTAACCATGCATACCAAGCTCGTGACCGACTTGGAGCTTGGGGTAATCTAGGGCGCAGAACTTAGCATATAGCAAGGTTCCTAGTCAGATCCAAGATCCATCATAAGGGGTCCATGGTTGGTCCATGGCCAGTCCATGACTGGTCCATGGTCAAGCATACCTAGTCCATGGTTGGCTCTCGATTTTTATGTGGTTGCATGGGAGCGGTCGATCCGTGACCAATGCACAGTCGCACCGAATCGACTCATGGTCATCCATGGTCGGTACATAACCGAGCAAATTCACCCGCGACCAGAACATGACTGTTCTGGATCGATGCATGATCATCCATCAATCCGCGATGGTACGTGACCTTCCAACAATCAACCCTTATGGTCGAGGAGCCTTTCCATGGCCAAATGGCTCGGGTCCACTTGCATGGTCAGTGGATTGGTTCACGGCCGATCCCTTGATCAATCCATGGCCAATCCTTTACCTCCATTCTAGTCGAGCCAATCAATCCATGATCGATCCTTGGAATGATCCATGACCAATTCTTATCGTTGGCACACCGAACTTATAGCCATTTCTCATAGGGTCGAAAATCAAGATGTTACAGGAAGCGTCGCAGACATTTTGAATATGGCCTAAACCATGACCTTCCTTAAACCAAATCAAGATTTGAAAAAGAATTTCTAGGAAATTATTTTCAAAAACATCACATGTACCAAAGTGATTTCAAGATATGATTTAGAAGGCCAATTTACTAAAAGTTATTTGACAATGAAAATCAAGGCATTTAGAACAACTTTCATGAAGATGACAAGACCTATTTCATGCGCAAACCAACCTAAGTGGTTTAGCTAAACAATCACAACAGTAAATTCATGTCAGGAAATTTCAGACCAAGCATGACAAATCAGCAAAATTGGATGGTACCCATTGACAATCTATTCAAGAAAAAATTCCCTAATATGCATGACATGATAACAAACAACTTTCATGAAGAAAGTTTGCCTAAATGAGCTAGGCATGATTTTTTTAAAATCATATCACAAGCTACAATGCATCAGGAAATTGTCAAAATAGCAAAACACTCAGTCATTATTACCGAGATTTAACCTACCAAATGAAGTTTAAAAATTATGAAATTTTCACAAAACATAGCCAACATAATGGAAAACAAACTTCATTAAGGGATTAAATCAAGAGTCCTTACAGAAAAAGTGGTACAAAAATAATAAATGTCTGTTCACACAGGAGTAAAAAACAGGGGTCCGAATTTTGACCATAGGTCCAGATTCTATCCTATATTAGGAAAAATGGAAAATGGACTGAACAATGGGCAATTGACATGAAATCAATGGCATTACGAAGCTCTAGGTGTGCTTTACAACTTCCTAGAAGTGCTCCTGTCTAAACAAGGCCAACTTGGTGTGTTCTAAGACCATGGTTTCTAAAAGTGCGCATATCAGTAATTAAAAACTAGAACATAAGCATACATCATTTAGACCTCAAAATCATTCAAGTAATGCTCAAAAGGCATGAAAAATCACACACGACTTAAAATCAGATATGACAAATAATTTGGGTGATCATCTAACCCAAAGTCGGCATGTGAAAATGTCATATAATTCAATGACAATACGAGATAATTCAAGATTCACAATAACGTGCTTGGAGGTTTTTAAGTGTAATAATCACTTTCGTGACACAAATTTAACATGCGCAATGACACTCAAATGTAATGACCTAAATATGTACACAAAGCTTGTAATATGTCATTCAAATGTCAAAAAAGCATTATTGCAAGATTTGATCTCTAAAAGACTCAAACATGCATGGCAAAACATATACGTCATAAGATCTCATTCTAACCTTAATACCACATAACAAGCATGATTTTGTTCACCTAAGATCATGCAAAAATTCGACGAAAAATCTCATATGCAGAACACATGATGAGGAATATTTTTTGTTGAGAACCCAAAACCAAATTGAGATCATGCAAGTCATGACAAAAATGACAAAATAGACACGCATCTTCAATTTTTATGTTGCTGCAACACCTTCAACATTGATACATGCAATTGATGCACTAAAAAAAAAAAAAATCAAAACTTTGCAAATTTTGCATCAATTGAACACATACAACATGTAGTTCATTCATCATGAAGGTCTTGAGGTTGAACAAGGTCAATTTCATATTCAAATCTACCTAAATTCATCTTGAACCAAAATGGGGCAGATTGACCTTAGCTCAAATCTAAGTGTTTTTGACATAGCTAAATATGTCTCAAAATTCCAAAATATATATATATATAAAAAAAAAAAATTATAGGATATTCACCAAACAATGACAAACAACTTTCAGCCAAAACAACAACCTAATCCAGAGATACGAAATTCACAGATTTGAAGCCAATCAAGTTCAATCATCCATAATCATTCAACCAATCACATTCAAACTTCAGCAAATCATCAATAAGCATATAATCTTTAGATTTAGGACTATTTCATCGATCTAAAGGTGAATCCTAGCCCTAGTTGGACGATCCAACCTCGCTTCATGGGATTCCAACTTTAGAAGTTGCCTTTTATGCGATTTTTGTTGGTTTTGATTTGCAATCGGACGAAGACTTCGCCGGAGCATTGATAAGGCCCTAAGGATGCACATTAGATCCCTCGGAACTAGCTCGGGATGCAACAAACCACTGGCTTGAGTATTCAGCAAAAACTAGTCCGGACCGGTTTAGGCACCGGTAGGAATAAGAGCTGTCAGAGATGATCCGGCAACGGATCTTCTTGATCCCGACCATGCCTTGGTCGGGAATAGGTTTAGTTACAAATCGGATCAGATCCAATGGCAACTAGTCCTCCGTTGACCGCCGATTCGAGATGAAGACGAGATTAGTCCAATTGGACCAATCTTTGAGCCGTCGGTATAGATCAGGCCACCAGAACTGTTCCTGTGGCTGATTGGGAAATCCCTGACCACCAAGAGGTCAAGGATAAAGCTGAAATGGAGCTGGACTTGGTTCGACATTGGCTTGATAGCCACCGGTCACCGATCTTCCAGAAATTGCAATCGGTCCAAGAGTGGACCAAGTCAGTAATGATGGAGCTTTACCTAATCGGAATAGCTCCGACCAAGGTTGAGCCTACGTGCGATCACCTGAGGAAGATTGAGCAAGAGGAGATGGTTGCTGAGGGGGTCGATCGGTGGCCGGCATGACTCCGGCAAAGGGCCGATTCGGTTGAGAGAGAAAAGAGAGAAGAGAGAGGTGGGAAAACTATAGAAGAGAGAAATATTTGAAGAGAGAGAGAGTGTATGCGTAAAAATGAGACCCCCCTAAAAAATGAAGGGAAAATTGGTATATATATCACCCTCAAATTGAGCGATCTCGACCGTCAATTTGATCCGACAATCGAAATTTTAATCCAATAGTCAAAAGTTGATTTCGAAGGTTCAATTATGATCTTGAGGTGTCGTATAATTAATCTAATGAGTTTGATTTACAAAAACCCAAGCCAAAATCGAGAATTGTGTTAAAATGTCCAATTATGGGCCAAAATACAATTTTGTCAAATTCGTGAACCAATCTGAAAAATTATAGGAAATTGATGGTGTAAAAGTGAAATTGGCATAATGAAGGTCCCGAACCGGTCATCGGAGATCCAGAACCGCCTGGCAAACGGCTAAACTAGCCAACACCGTCGGCGATCGATCAAACGGTCAAATTGGTTCATGCTAGTTTGACCGATTCTTGACTGGTTTGGTCTGGTTCTAGCTAGTTTGCCCAATTATGGTCGCTATGGGTTCAAAATTTATGCAATTTGGTCCCTCAATGATCAATCGAAAGGAAAACTAACCTAATTTGAGAGGAAATTGCTCAATTGTGATTCAATTAAGCTTTATATATGCAATCTAGGGGTCTTCTATTGACTTAATTGACTAATCATTGAGAGAGATAATGGGCCAAAGCCATGGGTGCCTAGGATTGAGCTTAAAGGGTTACAATGAACAATTTTGCAATTCATTGGGTAAAATCGCAAATTGATTGAAATTAAGTTGAATTATTGTTGTAATTGCCCCATATAACTAATCACCCATTTACAAGATCACTTAATCCATTCAAATTGGCCTTGAATTGAGTACTCAAGCTTAGGTCGAAAATGAATTAGGTCAAATATTATAATTGGACCTAGATTTATTAAATTAAACTATAGCTTGAGTGGATCAACTTGAATTTTGTCTATTGAAGCTCAATTGTTTGACTTTCTTTTATTTGAAAGAGTAAAATTCCTCAAATTGAGAAGTTCTTATATGAATTTCTCATAATCGACTTCTGATTTGGACTCATCTTGAGAAAATGAGTAGAGAACGATCATCCATTTGCAAATTATGAAGAATCAATTTTAGTCCCCTAGTTAGGGCTTAAAACAACAATTTGTGTTTTAACTCGACAATTTGCAAAATTGAACATACGAGCGCATTTTAAATAGTTCTTAAACCAAATATTGAAGAAGAAACTATATCTAATTATGACTACAATGAAAGTAATTTGACTTTTGGCCAATTTGGAACATAAAATCGAAAAATTCGGAAAACAAGGTTCTTAACCGAATTTTATGAAATTTTCAACACACTAGTCAAATTGACACTAAAATGAGTATTTTTGTGAATTTCTTTTTTTTTTTCAATTTTTTGATCAAAGGTTTGACCAAAAATTAACCCTTTAGTTGACTTTTCCTAAAATGTTGATTTATTGGTCAAATCTTTGAAGTTTTTAGAAATTGACTTGATAAAAGTGAAATTACAGTTAAATGACATCTTTTGGGTGAAAAATCAAATTTTTTACTTAGGGTTGACTTTTGGTTAAAGAGTTGACTACAAAGTTAACCCGAAAGTCAACCGTCAGACTTTTCAGATTTTTCTCGGAAATGAACTATAAATTGCTTAAGAACAATAAACCAAAAGAAAGAAATGAAAGAAGGCAATTTTTTGGCATAGAAACAGGCTTTGTCGCGATTAAAAACCTAAATCTTGATTTTCACCTTTATCGATACGTCGACTAAAAATCAAGTATCAATAGTCACAACAACAAATCACATGCCACATATCACCGCATAATCATTTATCACCCTATTATAACATATCATAACAACTTGTCACCCTTAACTTATCGCATATTAATAACTTATCGCATATTAATAACTTATCGCATTGCTACTTATCACATATTAATAACTTATCACATGGTGAGAGCTAGTCGGTGGCTTGGGCAATAGCACGGCGGTTGGTAAAGCGACAGATGGCCTCTAGACTCTGCAGAGACCAAACCATGAGTAATAGGATAGAGGGAGCTATGGCAAGGGGCTGGACAGCCGCCTCCTTGGTTCCAAAAGTCTGACTAAGCTATAGGAACGGTGGTTCAACGATGGTGGACAGTCACCGATGAGGAAATGAGAGGAAAAATGAGGAAAAAGCTTGTGAGGGAGATGGAAATGGAGAGGATGATGGTTAGCTAGCACAAAGGAAGAGAAAAAATGAGAATGGAAGCCAAGTGAGAGAATTGAGAGAGAGTGTGAGAGAGAGTGAGGGTGGCTAGTGATTCTAAAAGGGAAGAAAGGAGAGAGAATGATAGTCAGATCTTTGCTATTAAGGCCTTGTACTTCAAATCCCTCTCAATCTAGCATTTTTGCTTGAAAAGGAATGCTTATGACGATAGAAATCCAATGCCACTAATGAGAAGATATGTACATGGGAATTAAGGGGGTTGGCTAAACTAGACTAGGCTTAGGAGGTCCTCATCTTCATCCCCCTAGTTGCACAAGGGTGCCCCTTCCAACCCCTTTTCCCATCTTGCCCCTTTAGTCCTTAGTTGTATAAGAGGGCAATTTGGTCAATTTATGAAAATTGCACACTATTCACACACATGGGTGCATTTATTGCCAAAATTTTGCAAATGACCTAATGGGCTTCCCTCCCTAGGGCAACCCATCTCCTTGGGCATAAGGCTCTTGGGCCGCCCAATATGGGTGTGGGCCCATTTGGGCCGTCCTTTATGGGCTTGGGCCCATTAGGCCTATTTCGCCAATCATTCTTGTTACTATCTACACAAATTTCCTTGCATGGCCTGCTCAATATCAATCTAGTCATCATCATAGTCATCTCAATCACTATGAAACAAACTGTCGCGGTCCACCTCCAAACTCGAGGGACAATTGAAGAGTCTATTTAGCGTGAGGTCCATGATTTGTTTTTCTATTTCGCTGCTTGTTTTAAGGGACAAATGATACGTCTGGGAAAGCTTTTGAGGAAAGTCCTTGAGAAAATGCAAAGGCCCTTGAGTTGAATGAGTTTTTCAAAATGCAAATTGTGTTTGGTAAATCATACTTGTGAAAGTCCATTGTGAAATATTTTTGAGCAAAATAGTGTTTGGACAAATTAAATGTGCAAAATACTTTTGTTATAAAAAAAAAACGGAAAAAAAATTAAAGTTGGTAGGCCAAGCGCTTGGTCGGCGACTGCTCGCGAAGAGCTAATAGTCGCTGGCGAAGGGTAGGTGGTTTGGTGAGGGGCAGGCGATGAAGGGAAGGGCAGGAGTCCAGCTAGGGTCACTGTGCAGAGGACGCGGCGCGCAACCCTCGCCGAACGATCGTGCGACCTACTGCGCCACGACCTCCGTGCGGAGGTGGCCGGGGCCACGTGATTTGATTGCCATGACCCAGATTGCGCAACCAAATCTGGGTTGCTGTGACGCTTGCCGTGCTGCGTCCTCCGCTCGGTGACCCTCATTGGAGGGTCGCGAGACCCTAGTCGGACCACCTGCCCTTCGCCGCACCGCCTGCCCTTCGTCGAACTGCTTTCCCTTCGCCGGCGACCGCGTGTAAATACTAGTCATGTTCAGTAGAGAGAAGGGAAGAAGATGAAGAAGATGAACAATTACCAGGGGTAACATCAAAAAAACAAAAGAATAACGAGGATAATTTCGAGAGAAAATTTTCACTAGCCTTGAAAGCCAACATGCCAAGAAAGCCCAAGGCAGCCCCTATCCTGCCTAAAAGCTTTGTCGAATGAAAATGATTCTCCTGAAATCACATTTCCCTAAAGTCCCACTTGCAAGTAATCCATGTGGCGGTAAATGAACTCTTATCAAGGTTTTAGTTTCATATGATCTCAACCATTACAGTTAGAGATGACATGAAGTTCATGTATATCTACATCATGTGGTCTACTCACAATAAAACCCATGTCCTAGAAGTGGAATAAAGAACAAATTTCTCTAAATCCTCCAAAATATAAAGTAAGTGGATTGGAAAAGTAGCAAACTTGTATAATGGTACAAAAGTTGTAGGCTCTTGGTAGATTCCTAGTTATTCCTCCATGAGACCCCGCACGACCACAAGCTCCTCTCCTTAGGGGTAAGCGGTTCCCGGTTTCGGTTCGGTTCCGTCCGGAACCTGGAACCTACCCTCAGGCACAAGTTCCTCAATTTTTGGAACCTGGAACCTACCCGTCAGAACTAAGAACTTGGAACCTACCCTATCACAGGTTCCGGGGTCGGTTCCAGGTTCCACAGGTTCTTTTTTTTTTTTTTTTTTCGTATTGGGCACAAATATCCAGAAGCGGAAATAATTCAATAGTTGGCCCTTCATTTTCAATACCTGCCAATACAGATGAGCAATTCCAGAACACGCCATAAACAACTAAATTCATAGTGGGGGTGCGACATGCATAGGAGTAATTCCAGAACACGCCATGACATATACATCCAGCACTCCATTCACAAACGAGGTAACACAAAGATCAAATTCTCTGTGCCCTTGCACAAACCGACACAAATTGTACATCCTAATCGAAATAAGCAAAAGAAAACGATAGCTTGATCTTCGCACGTGACGAACGCGCACTCAACTCGGTCCGATTCTCGAAAATCACTCACTCACATGTACACACGGAAACCCTAAACTACTGGCTGAGGAACAGAAAAACCGTCAAAGTCGCGAACAGGCAAAGGAGAGGAGGTCGAGGAGAAACCAACCTCGAGATGAAGAAGAGCTCGCCGCCGCCGCGCCTCCGCTTCTCCTCCTTCGGCTTCGCCGCCGATCGCAGCCCGTAGCAGAGCAACTTCATTGGGGACGGAGGCGAAGGGGTGTGGAGTTAAGGTTGATTGGGTGGCTGGGCGAGCGCCGAGCCGCGTCTGGGTCGGGCGAGTGAGTAGCCTCCACCTGGGGGACGAGCGGCGTCGACGGCAAGCGGCTGAGCGGCGAGGCGAGCGAGGGGTGACGCATCCGGCGGCGGTGTCGAGGAGGTCCGACGACGGCGACGAAGACACGAGTCTCATGGCACCAACGGCGACACGAACGGCGTGGTGAAGACGGCGGCAGTCGCAGCTCAACCCACGACCAAGGGGGGAAGAGCTCGGTTCTAGCGGTGGCAGTTCGGAGCAACAACGGCCCAAACGGTCGAGCGGCGGCGGCAAGAGGTGGTGACGGTGGCTTGGGGACGGCGGCGGCAGCTCACGGCGGTGAGGGGCGACGAGGGGCAGCGCGGACGGCGCGATAGATTGTCGGGCTCAACGGCGAGACGGCTCGTCGGACGAGCGGTGGGTGGTGATGGTTCGGTGGCCAAGAGATGGTGGTGAGTAAGGCGTGAGGGGGCGGTGTGGTGGTGGGTGAAGCGGCGAGAAGCGGCGAAGAAGAAGAAGAAGAAGAAGAAGAGGAGAAGAAGGGGTGGGGTTTTGGCCGAGAGAGGGGGAAAGAGAAGAGAGAGAAGAAAAGAAAAAGGTTGGGGGCAAGAAGTGACGGGAGCGGGGAAAGGGGGGAAAAGAAAGAGAGAGAGAGAGGGAAAAAGAAAGGGGAAGGGGGGGGGGGAAGAAATCGTAGGGGAAATAGTTTTTTTTTTTTTTTTTAATTTTGACCGGAACCGGGAACGCCGGTTCCCGGGAAAAAGGGAACCGGGAACCGAAACCGGTCTCTTAAGAACCGGAACCGAACCGGACCCTCCGATTCGGTTCCCGGTTCTACCCGGGATCCGTGCTCACCCCTACCTCTCCTCCCAGCCGGCTCGACAAATCCGACTCTGAATTCAAACCGCCTTTGCGAGAGAGCACACACCGAAGGTCAGAAACTCGGATCAACGGGGCATATCAGATAGGAGGATGGCCGCGTCAGCAAGGGTCAGGCAGAAGACAATGCCATCGAATAGGAGAGGGTGAAGTGTGAGAGGAGAGAGGCTATGACTCGATCGTGCGATAGGTGTTAAGGCGGTGGCGCGTGGGGGCAGATGGAGTGGCTCTTGACGGTCCAGGACACTAAAACTGATAATTGGGTTGATGGGCCAGGAGATAAATCGGCCGATGGGCCGATCCTGGGCAAAGCCCATTTCAGACAGTTCTTCACGTTAGAAGACCAACGTCCTAAAATTTTAGGGGTTAATTAAAAATAATTATCATCAAATTGCATGGCAGACATTAGGAACATTTGCATTACTAGTGTTAAAATTTAAAAGAATAAGTAATTAAAATATTATTATCATATTTTTATTTTTAAAAATTATTATTAAAAAAAAAAAAAAGAGCCGATCTGTACTGGGGATGGGCCGGCCCTGCCTCCTTCCCTCATTTTCGTTCTCTGGCCTGGTTTCTTGAGTTTTTCCTAGCCCAGTCCTCTCTTTTTCTCTCTTCCTCTCTTCCTCTTTCGCACTAGAGACAAAAGGGGGAAGAGAGAAGGACGACGCACAGAGGTGACAGAGGGCAGGGCGTCTCGCGCGGGAGACGTTCGGTAGGGGTCAGGCCGGCAGCGCCAGTTGGCATGGCAGGAAGCCATACGCGCCGGTGCTTAAAAGCGAAGGGGGCTGGCTCGTTTGAGGGGGATTTTTTTTTTTTGGGGAGGGGCGGTTTGGGGGGGGAGAGAGAGAGAGAGGGGGAGATCCGAGAGAGGGAGAGAGAGCCACGAGTGAGAGCGGCCAGCGAGAACGGGAAGGCTTCAGCCGACATCTCGGCCTCGCGCGAGCTCCGCCGACGACTCTTTTCTCTCGACGCCATCGAGCCGAACCGTTAAGCCCTTTGTCTGTGCCCTGCTTTGGGCACGACGGCCGGAGTTCGCGCGCTCGTGGCCGACCGGCTCGTGCGAACTCTGGCCCCATCCATTTCCCCGTTGGTTGTTATGCGTTTTGTTACTTGTTTGGCGAGTCTCGTTTTGGGTTCAAGTCCTAGTTGAGCCGGAAACCGCATGATTCGCGAGCGCCCTTCACCTGTTCGACGAAATGCCTAAGTAAGATCTAGTTTTCGTCCTCCTGTTAGTGGCCGAAATCGAGTTATCCGGGCGCGTCGCGTTCTATTGGGATGTTCCAACGGTGTTGGGCGACCTTGGGCGTCGGCCGTGTAGTCGTTCACCACGTTCCCATCGTCGCCGTAGTCTGTTCGGTGTTTAGCCGTGGTGCGGTTCTCGGCCGACGGCGGGGAGGTCGGCCGGCGAGTGGTGGTCGGAGTGGACGGCCAGTGAAGGGTAGTAGCTCGGCAGCGGCTTGAGATTTGGCCGAGGTTTGTCTAAAAATGTAGGAGCTTCGGGGAGGGCGTGAGTCTCGTCGGGGAAGACGCCCAAGGAAGAAGACGACCTGCTAAAGGGGGAGAGAAAAGAAAATTAAGAAAAAAAAAAAGAAAGAAAGGAAACAAAAGAGAATAAAAGAAAGCTGAAAAAATAGGCTATGAGAGAGAGCAACAATGAGGATGGGCTCGTTCTGATGAAGGAGGGGAATATGACTTGGGTCTTGGGCTTAAGAAGGCTTTATGAATTTGGGCTTCTCTTGGGCTTTAGAGGAATCGGATTGGCTTTTAGTCTTAAGGGTGCTTGGGATGATTTTTTTAGCAAGATGGGCTTAGTGCTTTTAATTTCAAGAAAATGGGCTTGGTGATTTTTCTATTCGAGTGGGCTTGTTTCGGATAAGCTTATTTGTGTCCATGGCTCAGACCCGCGACATCAGAGCCAGCCCATATTGGGACTGTGCTTGACAGCCCGGCCCGGGTCCCATTTTTGGATTTAAAAAAATTAAATTAAAAAATTAAAAATTCTCGAAAAAAAATTTTTTTTTTCTAAAAGTCACAAAAAGCT
Source organism: Eucalyptus curtisii (assembly GCA_017140595.1). Classification (NCBI taxonomy): domain Eukaryota; kingdom Viridiplantae; phylum Streptophyta; class Magnoliopsida; order Myrtales; family Myrtaceae; genus Eucalyptus; species Eucalyptus curtisii. The sequence continues at coordinate 31,113,263 of CM029498.1, forward strand.
TTAAAATAGTTTTTTTTTTTTTTTTAGTTACTCTTAAAACGTGTTAAAATCTTTGATAAAAATGTGCTCAAAATTAGATAAGCTGTTAGGGTTTCACCATAGAATTTGAGTGCTCTTAGAGACATGTTAGGGCGTCGATTACGCATTTCCATTTCGACTATTATGTGATTCCACTCTTTTAATATGTTAACTATGGTTTCGCTTTGGTCTAGTTAGGAACAGGAATGACATTTGTCTTATTTCTTAGGGTTAGATGGCATTTGTTTTATTTCTTAGGGTTAGATTCTTGTTTTTCCTTGCAACTCATTTAACGCTTCATCAGTTGTTGATTGTTAGTTTAAATATTGTGTACTTCCATGATCATCTCATATGTTAGTGGATGGGTTTAAAACCAATCCAAATTGCCTAACAAACATTTCCTTTAATAAACAAGATTATGTACCAAAAATGCACTAGTTAATTGATTAATGTAACCAAGTTCCCAACCAAAAGTTCTTTGGTTGTGTAGGAAGTAAGGTATTCTCCCGTGCTTTACTTGATTTTGGGCTGACCCCAATAAGCCTATGGCAACTCCTCATTAGAAAATTTTTATGACGTCATTGAATACCCCAACGTCATGCAAGGTATAGGCCTAGGATAACCTGTGTCTAAAACGAGAGCCATAGCCTGTTTTTTAATAAATATCCCTAAACCTATGTCTTTGCCCCTTCAAACAAAAAAGTTAGGTCGCAAGAAATGGAGTTGACTGATAACCTCATAATTGATTGAACTTGCACCATACAAGATCATCATATATCACAATCTCGGCTGTTTGTTGCGTATCGTGAACTAGGGTAAGTTCATGCATTGGTTGAATCCAACTTGGCGATTTATAAGGGTAAAATGTGCATATAGACACTTAGTATGTTGGCTCCTTGTAGGAGGTTTTACTTTCTGTCAATTGGAGTAGGTTGTATTCTTATGTTGGTGAAATGAGATGTTCTCTGAGTTTTCAGTGATCTCTCTTAGAATGACCTGGAATCGTAAATTCAAAATAACATTACTAGAGTGGTAGCTGTTGGAAGGTGAAGAAGGGTCTATTTTACTTGGTGCTATTTTTATTAATTCAACCAAATCTTGGCTATAATTTAATAAGTTGAAGTTATCGATGATGTAGAGAGGTTATCAATGCAGTGGACAAGTTGTCTATATTACTGTTTGTTGATTGGCCACCTGATTGATTGAAGTGAACAAGTTGTCTATATTACTGTTTGTTGATTGGTCACCTAATTGATTGATGTCGGTGTCTATTTGGGTCTTAAGATTGGGGCACAAATTTAAGAGTCCTATTGTAGTGTTATTTTTCAAAAGCCTATTTCTCTCTCTATGCCTAGTTTGATGTTTTGTAAATTCCTAGGAATATATCTCCTTGGAATACTAAATATATTTATGAGTCATTTAAGAGTAAGATTCATACCACAAGCCTATATAAAGGCAAGTCTTGTGATCATTTCGATAAGTTGACAAGGTGAAAAAAAAAAAAAAAAAAACAAAAAGCCTATTCGTCTCATTTTCTTCCTTAAATTGTGTGAGTTGTGAGTAAGATTTCACCTTTCATATTTTCCCTTGAAGATGGTATCAGAGCATATGGTTTATGATCATGGCCTCAACAAACACCCAACCTCCTTTCTAATTGTGACGTCCCTAGTGCGTCATGGCTAATGTGGAACTATTTTCACCATTATCCTTTCCATTTCACTTTTTCTTAAACATGCGGAAGCATAAGAGACTAAAGTAATATTGGAGTACACACAATTTTCTGTAACCAGAGCAACTTCATTTCTTATTTATTTATATATACATCAAACGACAAGTGGATTACACTGGGAAATTCAAAATGTCAGGACTACTAACTACACTGGATTATAAGTCTGTCACCCATCCCCACCTAGCTGTAGACGTGTCGGCCCCTGACCCCTAACACCATCAAAATCTCCTTAGCTCCAAAAATCTAACTTCCATCCTACCTCCCTTCTATGCTACGGGGCTGCCTCCATCTCCTAGCCAGTCGGAGAACAGTGGGAGTGCACCCATCGCACGCCTATTGACACAAGCATACATCTTGACGGATCAAGGGTGACTTGCCCCCATCGAGGGCCCCGCATCAACAACTATGTGAGATTTGATCCGGATAAAAATGGTATTTAGAAAACCGGGGTCTACTAACTTGTTCTCTTCCCACATGAAGTGTACTGGCACCTTGTAATGGACTATCGGGGAGATGGGTGGGATCGACATTTTATTGATCTAAAAAGATGAAGTCAACAACCAATAAGTAACAACCCAACAAGCAAAAAGTCCACTGGTCTATACTACACAAATCGAGCACTGTATTAATAAAGAAAGCCTCAATAGAAAGTTCAATAAATCACACGCATATTAACTTACCTGAGAACCTTTTCAAAATACATGACAGACCAATTAGGTGATAATATTTCCCAATGTATAACCAGTAGTTCAATTAAAAAATACTTAGGTCATAATCAATATAATTTCATGCTGTCATCATCATCCGGGGAACTTCGTTACCCTTTTGGGCATCTTACATCCATCTGGCATTGCGAGGGCATTTAAGAGAAACCGTGTTACACCCCCTAGGCATCTGGAGGAACCCATTACCCTTCCAGGCATCCCTACTACAACTCGAGGCATTGTCGTCTCAAGGTCTGACGGCATTCTCAGTCCACATTCACACCATGATGTAATAATTTCATAATTCAATTAAAGTACATTAACGTCACTACTATTCAGGAACTCAAGCGTGCATCTAATGAATCATCATTCGTTTTCATCCCTTAAACTAATATAAATTATCCGTACAGATATTAAGTGAACTGTAAGGAAGGTCCCACATCCTATCCCTAAAATAGCCTTATAGGGTGTCCCGCGCACCTTTAGAAACGATAGTTCTTTTCTAGGTAAACGGCTTTCAAAAATTATGAAATTTTAATATGAGGTAGAAAAGACCTAGTAGGACATTTTTCGTGGGGATCGAAGTCCGATTTAGCTCATACAATTCTAAATAATTTTTGTAAGCCGGGCCCAAAGCAGTCAAAATTTCCAGAACAAAATTGAGTAGGAAAACAAATATTTCATAGACTAAATGAGACCGAAAAATTATGGAAATTTAATATATGGTAGCCTAGGATGTACTCTACAACTTTCATGAGGATATGTGTTATAATTCTAGACTGAAAAATCTACAGAAAATGGAAAACAAGGAGAGGTCGGTGTAGTAAGTCCAAAAACAGATTTCAAATCCCAAAGTTTTTTAAATATATTTTTGTCGTATGAAATCCAAAAATATTGAAATTAAAGTATGTCATAGAATAGTCAATAAATGATGACTTTTGTGAAAAATGCCCCATGAAATTTGCACCACCTGAGTTAGTGTAAAATTTGCAAACTTTGGGGTCAGGCTAGAACCGAATCTACCCTTAGTCCCAGCACGGATTTAATTCAGAATTTCAACTAGCTCAACCTCCACACGTGCTAAATATTGACCGATTGTGCTCCTATGATTCAACCACAAGTTTAACTAGTTCGAACTCGACAAGGTATCTAGGTGACGTAATCGAAACTTCTGTGCAAACGAAATCTAAATGACGTTTATGAATTTTCTAGGAAACTATTCCTGTCGCACGGTAAAAAATTGACATAGGATAGAATGGAGGATGTCTAATTGTCTCAGATCCCAGAGACGCTGTCGCGTGGCTTGATGAGGTCCCAGACGTCTCGACTTGTTGTTGTCCTCTGGCGAGTCATGCCAAGCCGAGGGTGCAGTGGATATAGACGCGTTGTCGGCTAGCTTCGGGGTTGCGCACGAAGAAAAAGGGAGCGACGGAGATAGAGCTGCGACTGTGGAAAATATGGAGCTGAGATCGGCTGATAATAAGGGGCGGTGGCTGAATTTGCAAGATTAAGAGGAGGAACGTGCTGCTGCTGCTTGAAACCAATTGTTGAAACCAACCAACCCCCCTCCCAATTTTTAGGCTTCTCTCCCTTCACCGCCTTGCTGTTTGTCGCCCGTGGAAGTGGGGTGGTCAACGGTCTTCATAATTTCTTGCCAGCTGTGAAAACGTGTCACTTTTCCACAGCAAATGCGGCAGCGAGGGGAGAAGTTCAGGAATCTTCGTGTGACGGAGGAGAGACGTGGCGACAGCTTCAACGTTTTACAGGGAGGAGGAGAATGAAAGATAGGCAATTTGTTGTTGTAATTATGGTTAATGGATCAACGAAAATCAATAAATTAAAATACGTCTTTTTGTTCACGTATCTCTTTTGGATTAATGTATTTCGTAAACTTTTCTGTTCGCGTATGTAATGAATTCATGAATTTTCCTAAATTCATGTATCTTTTAGTTCACGTATTTATTGAGTTCACGAGTCTCTGAATTCATGAATCTTTTAGATTCACGTATCTCACGATTCATGAACTTCGCGGATACATGCGTCTATTTAATTTATGTATCTCTTCTGTACATGAACTAAAAAACTCTATAAATAGATAGGAGCATAGAGCTTCATTACAGTCTTTGGTTTTGGTTTTTCCGACTCGATTCCAAAAGGCTTTGATATACTCTTCTACTCTTCTATTTTTCTGAGTATCTTTGGTTTAATTGAACGATTCGGATCGAGTCCCGTTTGCATAGTGCTAATCCAAACAGGTTCGAGGTGTTGTATCTTGGGAGGCATAGTTCGTGAATACGTGGAGCACCTTTGGCAGGAACTAATCGCCTTAAGGAGATTCGGATATCCGTACCTCACCTCCAATTTTATATTCTGATTACAACAAACAATGTGTATTCTCTGGATTAATTTCCAACAATCTTAAGGCGATTATTCACTCACTGTTTGTTGTTATTGTCAGATTATTGAGATGGCTGGAAACAATCAAGTGCCCTTCAATGTCCCGAATGTTTCAGGAGACGTTCCTATGGTCGATTCGACCGTTGCTATGGAAGATTTCAACCCTCAGGGTCTAAATTTGTAGCAGCCAATGCTACGGGCCCTTGGGCCAACACCAATTTTGGTGGTGCGGGTACAAGTCATACGACTGGAATGCCCGGGACTGTTTTTCATAACAGTATAAGCGAAATGGCTTTTGGCTCCGTTTTTGGAGGGGTAGTTCAACGAACTTTACCTACGGTGATGGCAACACCTCCAGTTACAGCTAATGAGAAACCGGAGAAATACACCGGAGTGGGCTTTAAACAGTGGCAGCAGAAGATGTTCTTCTATCTGACCATGCTCAATCTGACGAAATATTTATCGAAGGTGTGCCCGATAATAAGTCCAGATGAGCAAGATGTCACAACGCTCGGTGCGTTGGAGGCTTGGAAGTATGGGAACTTCTTATGCCGAAATTATATCCTTAACTATTTAGTGAATTCTCTTTATAATGTTTATTGTAATATTGAATCTGTTAAACAGTTATGAAAATCCTTAGAGAAGAAATACAAGACTGAGGACACTAGCACCAAGAAATTTGTGGTTGCCAAATTCTTGGACTACAAGATGGTGGATTCTAAATCTGTCATGAGTCAGGTTCAAGAATTCACTCATCTCTGCTGAGGGAATGATACTTAGTGAATCATTCCAAGTGGTGGCTATGATTGAGAAACTGCCTCCGGGTTGGTCAGACTTCAAAAATTATTTGAAGCACAAACGGAAGGAGATGAGCCTTGAAGATCTCATTATGTGCCTCAGAATCGAGGAAGACAATAGAAGGAGTGCGAACCCTTCTTCTGAGCCAAAGGCAAACGTTGTGGAATCTTCCAAATCCAAGCAAGATAGAATAAGGAAGATGTCTTTTCAAGGAAAAGGCAAGCAAAAGGAACAATTCCAGAAATTCCAAGGGACGTGTTTTATATGCAACAAGCCTGGCCATCGTGCTAAGGATTGCAAGAAGCGCCTGAAAAAAAGTCAAGGACGATGGTGCAGCCTAGCAACTAAATTTGACAGAACATGACAATATTGAGAGATTGTCTGCTGTGGTAATGTCTGAAGCATCTCTGGTGTCGAACACTAATGGCTGGTGGCTAGATACATGAGCCACAAATCACATATGTGCAGATAAACATATGTTCTCATCTTATGAGAAGGCTAAAGAAGATGAGAAACTTTATATGGCTAACTCAGCATCAACAAAGATTGCCGGAAGAGGAAAAGTGATCCTGAAGTTCACATCTGGCAAGGAGGTCGCCTTGCTAAATGTGCTACATGTACTAGAGATTCGGAAAAACATAATTTCTGGCCCCTATACTTGTCAATAAGGGTTTCAAAGTTGTATTTGAATCTGACAAAATTTGTACTTTCGAAAGGAGGGATGTATGTTGGGAAAGGGTACCTGTGTAATGACATGTTTAAAGCAAATGTGGCTATCATTTATGTGTACCCAAAGACTATTAATAAAGAAAAGTCTTCAGTTTACACTGTTGTGTCTCCTTATCTATGGCATGGTAGATTAGGACATGTAAACTATGGTACAATGAAGAGAATAACAAACTTGGGGTTAATTCCAAGATTTGAGTTGGATGCCCATTACAAGTATGAGACTTGTATTGAGGCCAAGTTTGCCAAGAAACCTTTCAAATCCATTGAAAGAACAAGTGAACCTCTATAATTAATCCATAGTGATCTATGTGATTTAAAGTTTGTAGAAAGTAGAGGTGGAAAGAAGTACTTCATCACATTTGTGGATGACTGTACTAGATTTTGCTATGTTTATTTACTAACTAGCAAAGATGAGACTATGAGCATGTTTGTCAAGTATAAAAATGAAGTTGAAAACCAACTTGATAAATGAATCAAAGTGCTTAGGTTTGATAGAGGAGGAGAATATAATTCAATCAATTTCAAAGAGTTTTGTGGTTTTGGAATAATTCTCCAAACGACTGCACCTTATACTCCACAACAAAATGGAGTTGCTGATCGATTGAACAGGACACTAAAGGAGATGGCTAACGCCATGCTTTTAAGTTCAGGTTTACCTCAGAACTTGTGGGGGGAGGCAGTTTTAACTACAAATTATATTCTTAATAAAATACCCCACAAAAAGACAAGTAAATCTCCATACGAGTTATGGAATGGAAAGTTCCCATCCTACAACTTTCTAAAAGTGTGGGGGTGCTTGGCCAAGGTGGCAATTCTTCCTCCGAAACAAACTCGGTTGGGACCTAAAACGGTGGATTGCATATTCATCGGTTATGCTCAAAATAGTAGCGCATATAGATTTTTGGTTCACAAATCTGAAAATGCGGAAATCCATGTCAATACAATCCTAGAATCAAGGGATGCTGAATTCTTTGAGGATATATATCCTACAAAAAGAAATCAAGGAGAACTTTCTCAGAAAAGGCTTAGAGAATCAAAATCTGAGAATGATGAAGTTGTGAGCAAAGAAGCCGAACTTTGAAGGAGTAAAAGGTCTCGAATGGAAAAATCTTTCGGACCAGATTTTCCGACATACATGTTGGAAGGTGAGCCCCAAACATATAAAGAGGCAATGTCATCTCCAGATGCTCCTTTCTGGAAAGAAGCTGTTGACAATGAAATCCATTCTATCCTAAGTAACCATACTTGGGAATTGGTTGATCTTCCACTTGGAAATAAACCAATTGGGTGTAAATGGATATTCAAGAAAAAACTAAAAGTTGATGGTTCCATTGATAAGTACAAAGCTCGGCTTGTAGCCAAAGGGTTTAGACAAAAAGAGGGTCTTGACTACTTTGATACTTATTCACCTATCACAAGAATAACATCTGTAAGGATGTTAATTGCTATAGCTTCGCAATACAATTTGCAGATACATCAAATGGATGTGAAAACTGCATTCTTAAATGGTGATCTCGACGAGGAGATTATATGGAACAACCTAAAGGGTTCGAGGTCAAAGGACAAGAACACAAAGTGTGTAGACTTGTTAAATCATTGTATGGACTTAAACAAGCTCCTAAGCAATGGCATGAGAAATTTGACCGGGTAATGATTCAAAATGGGTATAGAATCAATGAGTGTGACAAATGTGTGTACACTAAATCCACAACAGTTGGATATGTACTTATTTGTCTATATGTTGATGACTTATTAATTCTTGGAGATACTACTGAGGTCATCAAAATCACCAACAACATTCTCAAGAAGAACTTTGAGATGAAAGATTTAGGTGTAGCGGATGTTATACTTGGCATCAAAATTCTAAGGAATTCTGATGGTTCAGGTTTAACACAATCTCATTATATTGAAAAGGTAATTGAGAGATTTAAAGGATTCGGCATTAAAGATACAAATAATCCTTTTCTTCCACACCTAATTTTAAGAAAGAACACTGGAAATAGTGTTAGACAGCTGGAATACTCTCAAGTAATCGGCATCATCATGTATATCATGAATTGCACTAGACCTGATATTGCATACTCAGTAAGCAAACTGAGTAGATATACCAGTAACCCAGGTCATGAGCACTGGAATGCTCTGATGAGAGTATTAGGATATTTGAAAAGGATAAAAGATTATATTTTACAATATGGCAAATATCTAGCTGTTTTGGAAGGTTATTGTGATGCCAACTGAATTTTAGATTCTGATGAATCGAAATCGACTAGCGGATATGTGTTCACGCTAGGAGGTGCAGCGGTGTCATGGAAATCCTCTAAACAAACTCTAATAACGCGCTCTACAATGGAATCAAAGTTTGTTGCTTTGGAAAAAGCTGTTGAAGAAGCAGAATGGCTTCGACATTTTTTAGAAGATGTTCTAGTGTGGCCAAAACCTATGCCTGCAATTTGCATACATTGTGACAATCAAGCGGCGATTGCAAGGGCGCATAATGTGATTTATAACGGTAAGTCTAGACACATTCGTCGTAGACACAATACCGTAAGGCGAGTTGCTCTCAAATGGAATAATTTCTTTAGACTTTGTAAAGTCAAAGGAAAATATTGCGGATCCGCCGACAAAAGGTTTGTCAAAAGAGCAGATAAACCGTGCATCGAGGGGAATGGGTTTAAAAGCCTTAACTCAATAAAGAGATTCCAGGGTGGAAACCTAACCTATGCGATTGGAGATCCCATGGACTAGGTTCAATAGGACAACGCAAATTTTGGAAACTCTAGTGTAAGCACTGTCTCCCATTCCTATGATGCAACAGTGCTTTCCTACAGCGTTATTAAGGGTACGCTATGCGTTTAATGATTCCTATAACTTAGAATGTAACATCCAAGTAAGATATGGTAGGGTATCTTTAAAAGGAATACACCTATATGCGTGGAGCTGGCTGACTTTATGAAAATCTATAAAGGCTAGATTTTCTAAAACACGCATGAATCCCGAGAGGTTCAGGGCCGAAAGAATGAACACAATCGAGAACCAATCTTGAATTGGAAATACTCTGTGTGAGGTTTATTGTCTAGGCTTACACAAACAACTGGCGATTCAAGGCTTAGTCCATCGACCAATTAAGTAAGTTTGATAGGCTTTCACTAAAGAAGGTTCAAAGCGAAAGCTACCTATCTTGATGCGGTGTATTTCAACAGGCATGCTCAGATTCCTTCGAGTCAAAAATGTTTTGTTGATCCATTAATGTGGGAGATTGTTATAATTATGGTTAATGGATCAACGAAAACCAATAAATTAAGATACGTCTTTTTGTTCACGTATCTCTTTTGGATTCATGTATTTCGTAAACTTTTCTGTTCATGTATGTAATGAATTCATGAATTTCCTAGATTCATGTATCTTTAAGTTCACGTACTTATTGAGTTCACGAACTCTTGAATTCACGAGTCTCTAGATTCATGAATCTCTTGGATTCACGTATCTCACGATTCATGAACTTTGCGGATACATGCGTCTATTTAATTTATGTATCTCTTCTGTACATGAACTAAAAAGCTCTATAAATAGATAGGAGCATAGAGCTTCATTACAGTCTTTGGTTTTGGTTTTTCCGACTCGATTCTAAAAGGCTTTGATATACTCTTCTACTCTTCTATTTTTTTGAGTCTGCTGGTTCAATTGAACGATTTGACCGAATCCTGTTTGTATAGTGCTAATCCAAACAGGTTCGAGGTGTTGTATCTTGGGAGGCATAGTTCGTGAATGCAGAAGCACCTTTGGCAAGTTAACTAATCGCCTTAAGGAGATTCGGATATCCGTACCTCACCTCCAATTTTATATTCTGATTACAACAAACAGTGTGTATTCTCTGGATTAATTTCCAGCATTTGTTCCCATGCCAATCGTGGTCTTTGTGCCACAAAGAAAAGTTCAATGAATTTGCTAACCGTCCGAGCAGGCTGTCGAGCGATCCTCGCAATTGCCGAAGATAATGTTGACTGGAGAACCGTGTGACCACGCTTGATGAAAACGGACGTCAGAGTTGTCGATGATGAGTAGTGGCGACAGTTCGGTGACGTAGACACATTCGCGAATGAGATGGATATGGTGTTGCTCGATGACGACTTGATGTAATGTGAATAGTATAGTCTGACAACGAGCTTGTTAACGTGGCGTGGGCTATTAGGCATCCGGGGCTCACTATTTTGTAGAGTGAAAAATCCGGATGTCAAATCAATACCCTCATCTTACTAAAAAAAATTATGGTAATTAGGTTGTTAGAATGAAAGTGCTACTGGACACTCATGGTGTATGGGAACTTGTCAATACAGGCTATGATGAACCAAAGGACAAGGCTACTTTTAGTCAAAATAAGAAGAATGCCTTGGAGAAGGTTTCAAGCAAAAGATTAATATGCCCTATTAATCATCTATTAAACTTTAGATGATTCGATGTTTGAGAATATGTCGAACGGTACTACTTCTAAGGAGGCATTGTACACCCTTAACAACACTCATCAAGGAGTACAAAAATTCAAGAACATATGCCTTCAAACTTTGAGAGGCGAATTTGAAGTAATTCATATGAAAAAAATTGAATTGATTCTTGATTATTTCACAAAAGTTCTTGCGATTGTTAACCAGATTGAAAGAAATGATGAAAATGTTCTAGACATTTGAGTTGTTAAGAAGATTCTATGGTCCTTAGACAAAAAGTACGATCATATTGGTGTTGTAATTAAAGAGTCCAAAAACTTGGATGCCATGACGAACAATGATTTTCTAGAATTCATTGCCAATCCATGAAGTAAAATTCAAAACAAACAAGCATGAGCCGGTGAAGGAAGTACTCCAAACTTAGTTGATCATACTAGATGAGAAGGAGCAAAGTAGGGATCCCGTGCAAATTCGAAAGACTAATCAAGATTGTGGTCGAGATTGAGGCCAAGGTCACTATCAAGGTAAAGGTCAAAGATGAAGTAGAGGAGATGTTTCTCAAACATCTTTTTCTATAACTTTAAGTACAACTACAAGGACAAGGGCAGTGTACTAACACATTTTTTTCTCAGCCACATACTTAAAGTCATCTTCCTCTATCGTCATTAATTGTGATTTTAATTTAGAGAGAGCGATGCTACTAGGTCGGGAGGGCCCTAAGGAAGCTCTTCCCATAGGGACTTGACCATGTAGAATTCATTATTAGCGTAATAGGGGAATCCCCCTCATTTAATAGAATTCATTATTGGCCAAGGCCAATCGTGGTCTTTGTGCCACAAAGAAAAGTTCAATGAATTTGCTAACCGTCCGAGCAGGCCGTCGAGCGATCCTCGCAATTGCCGAAGATAATGTTGACTGGAGAGCCGTGTGACCACGCTTGATGAAAACGGACGTCGGAGTTGTCGATGATGAGTAGTGGCGACAGTTCAGTGACGTAGACACATTCCCGAATGAGATGGATATGGTGTTGCTCGATGACGACTTGATGTAATGTGAATAGTATAGTTTGACGACGAGCTTGTTAACGTGGCGTGGGCTATTAGGCATCCAGGGCTCACTATTTTGTAGAGTGAAAAATCCGGATATCATATCAATACCCTCATCTTACTAAAAAAAAATTATGGTAATTAGGTTGTTAGAATGAAAGTGCTACCGGACACCCATGGTGTATGGGAACTTGTCAATATAGGCTATGATGAACCAAAGGACAAGGCTACTTTTAGTGAAAATCAGAAGAATGCCTTGGAGAAGGTTTCAAGCAAAAGATTAATATGCCCTATTAATCATCTATTAAACTTTAGATGATTCGATGTTCGAGAATATGTCGAACGGTACTACTTCTAAGGAGGCATCGTAGACCCTTAACAACACACACCAAGGAGTACAAAAATTCAAGAACATATGCCTTCAAACTTTGAGAGGCGAATTTGAAGTAATTCATATGAAAAAATTGAATTGATTCTTGATTATTTCACAAAAGTTCTTGCGATTGTTAACCAGATTGAAAGAAATGATGAAAATGTTCTAGACATTTGAGTTGTTAAGAAGATTCTATGGTCCTTAGACAAAAAGTACGATCATATTGGTGTTGTAATTAAAGAGTCCAAAAACTTGGATGCCATGACGAACAATGATTTTCTAGAATTCATTGCCAATCCATGAAGTAAAATTCAAAACAAACAAGCATGAGCCGGTGAAGGAAGTACTCCAAACTTAGTTGATCATACTAGATGAGAAGGAGCAAAGTAGGGATCCCGTGCAAATTCGAAAGACTAATCAAGATTGTGGTCGAGATTGAGGCCAAGGTCACTATCAAGGTAAAGGTCAAAGATGAAGTAGAGGAGATGTTTCTCAAACATCTTTTTCTATAACTTTAAGTACAACTACAAGGACAAGGGCAGTGTACTAACACATTTTTTCTCAGCCACATACTTAAAGTCATCTTCCTCTATCGTCATTAATTGTGATTTTAATTTAGAGAGAGCGATGCTACTAGGTCGGGAGGGCCCTAAGGAAGCTCTTCCCATAGGGACTTGACCATGTAGAATTCATTATTAGCGTAATAGGGGAATCCCCCTCATTTAATAGAATTCATTATTGGCCAAGGCCAATCGTGGTCTTTGTGCCACAAAGAAAAGTTCAATGAATTTGCTAACCGTCCGAGCAGGCCGTCGAGCGATCCTCGCAATTGCCGAAGATAATGTTGACTGGAGAGCCGTGTGACCATGCTTGATGAAAACGGACGTCGGAGTTGTCGATGATGAGCAGTGGCGACAGTTCGGTGACGTAGACACATTCCCGATTGAGATGGATATGGTGTTGCTCAATGACGACTTGATGTAATGTGAATAGTATAGTCTGACGACGAGCTTGTTAACGTGGCGTGGGCTATTAGGCATCCAGGGCTCACTATTTTGTAGAGTGAAAAATCCGGATATCATATCAATACCCTCATCTTACTAAAAAAAATTATGGTAATTAGGTTGTTAGAATGAAAGTGCTACCGGACACCCATGGTGTATGGGAACTTGTCAATATAGGCTATGATGAACCAAAGGACAAGGCTACTTTTAGTGAAAATCAGAAGAATGCCTTGGAGAAGGTTTCAAGCAAAAGATTAATATGCCCTATTAATCATCTATTAAACTTTAGATGATTCGATGTTCGAGAATATGTCGAACGGTACTACTTCTAAGGAGGCATCGTAGACCCTTAACAACACACACCAAGGAGTACAAAAATTCAAGAACATATGCCTTCAAACTTTGAGAGGCGAATTTGAAGTAATTCATATGAAAAAATTTGAATTGATTCTTGATTATTTCACAAAAGTTCTTGCGATTGTTAACCAGATTGAAAGAAATGATGAAAATGTTCTAGACGTTTGAGTTGTTGAGAAGATTCTATGGTCCTTAGACAAGAAGTACAATCATATTGGTGTCGTAATTAAAGAGTCCAAAAACTTGGTTGCAATGACGAACAATGATTTTCTAGAATTCATTGCCAACCCATGAAGTAAAATTCAAAACAAACAAGCATGAGCCGGTGAAGGAAGTACTCCGAACTTAGTTGACCATACTAGATGAGAAGGAGCAAAGTAGAGATCCCGTGCAAATTCAAAAGACTAATCAAGATTGTGGTCGAGATTGAGGCCAAGGTCACTATCTAGGTAAAGGTCAAATATGAAGTAGAGGAGATATTTCTCGAACATCTTTTTCTATAACTTTAAGTACAACTACAAGGGCGGTGTGCTAACACATTTTTTTCTCAGCCACATACTTAAAGTCATCTTCTTCTATCGTCATTCATTGTGATTTTAATTCAGAGAGAGCGATGCTACTAGATCGGGAGTGCCCTAAGAAAGCTCTTCTTATAGGGACTTGACCATGTAGAATTCATTATTAGTGTAACAGGGGAATCCCTCATTTAAGATAGGGACCCAGCTTCTTCCATGGCTATGATGGCCTCGAGGTCTATGTAGTCCCCGTAACTGTAGCTCTCCACACATTCAAATGAACTTTCCAGAGTTTGGCCTCTTAATTGGCATTTAGGGTGTGTTTAATAATATATCTCTTTTTGAGAATAATTTCTATTCATAAATATTTTATTTTATTTTTATTCTCTAGATGAATTTCTAAGGAAAAAAAAACGTGTTTATTAACTGCATGGAATTTCTATTCCCGAAATAGAGAAAGAACAAAAATGCATTTGGCATGGACCTAAAAATTTCTAATCCCAATTTTTTATTTAATTATAAAGAGACTTAACATTTCTTGTTTGGATAATACTAGGCTTTTATAATGACTTAGTTGATCAAGATATTATAAAATGACCTAAGAAAATCCAACATTAAAATTCGTCAATGATGGATAGCCGAAAATAGTAATAGAGAGTTCTGTTGGTTTATAACTTATAATATGAGGAGGTTGATAGTAAACCTTTGAGCATTACAACAAAATATGTGTATAGATGTTTTGAAAAGAAAAGTAAAAGTTGCTTGGAGTCACCAGGCTTTCACGATCTAGCATTGTCTCTAAAGGAAAACGACATTCAAAATCCAATAGTAAAGCCCTAAAAACTTATTCAATCTTGAATCCAATTTTTATCAAAATATTTTCACATTTTTTATGCTAAACTAATTCTAAACGGAAGTTAACATTAAAATCTAGTAAAACTACTCAACATCTAATTTCTAAATTTTTTTCCTAAATTTTTGAATTTTTATTTATTTATTTATTTAATTTATTCTGAAAAATGGGAACTCATATCAGGTCAGGAGATTGAACATTGTGTCGATTGTGTAAATACGAATATTAGGTTATGTTGAGTTTATTTTTCTAAAATAACCTATCTCTTTTTTTGTGTTTTCAAGAACAAAGAAGTTTTTTCTACTTCTTATTTTTATTTCAAATTTATTCTGCGGCTACTGATTTGTTTCGAGGAACAGAAAAATTGGTTAACATTACTAAACTGAATTTTATTATTTTTCTGTTCTGAGGAACAAAAGAACAAAAAAAAAAAACTAGAGAAATAAAAATATCATCAAATAGGGCCGAACTGTTTAAAAGCAACGTGAAAATCAATTGGAAACATGAAACTACTAATTTAGAGGCAGCTTTCTCGAGTGCTTTGAGAGGCGGGATGGTCCGAATGTGATGAGTTAAAAACACACTGCAAAAAAGATAAAGGGAGGAACGTGTGAATGACCTAACTAAGAACGACGAGCCCAATCCACAACCACATCAAATGAAGTACTGCTGCCTTTGATAAACTAGGTAAGGTTGGGCGCGCGCGTGGACCACAAGTGCTGCACACGTTCACAGGAACGATCTTCACATTTTAATTCAGAAACAAATCAGGAACCACACAACGCGGTAAATATCTCCATTCTTAACGAGGTTGCAGCACCGCATGGGACCGTGAAAGCGAAAAGGCATTGGTACAGCACTCACATCACTCAGGCTAGTAGTTGATCATAGTGCAATAATAGAGAATACGCAGAACAGAACGTTCTGGTCCACAGCAAGCGAAGACAAGGAAGACTAGATTCTGATGGGAAAATGAACGGTAAAGAAGCAAAACACAACTTCCAAGATTTCTCCCGACAGTATGCACCATTCGCAGGTTAAGGCCATGTTTATTTGTGTTCTCTCTTTTTTTTTTTTTGTCATGAACACAATTTCTTTTTTTTGTTCCTGATGGGTTTAAAATTTTTTGGGCAATTTTTCCTTTTAACTTTTTGATGTCCAGCTTATGTAAGGCTCCGTTTATTTACTTCATGAAGGATACATAAATAATTGAACATAGTTCGTGGTTAAACTTGATTCTTCATTTCTTTGTTGTATGTATTCTCATTTGGCAATAATAAGTTGTCCGAGCTTTTATTGCATGGCAAGATCAAGAGTATCGCTTGATCCGTTGGCCACGGTCAATCACATTGTCTGGTAGAACTTCATTGATTCATGTACAAAATGTGGATTTTCTACGTGCCTGTAAATTTCGATGTCTTTTTTTTTGGCCAACAATTTCAATAAGTTCCAAAGTGGCAAAAAACTATTTGTAAAGAATATGACCTGTGTGACTTCTTTTGCAGGTAACTTACCGATAACTTAATAAAGCATTTGTAAAATTGCCAATTTTTTTTTAATGATAATTTGCAAATTAGTAATTTTTGCTTTAATTTACTTGTTTTTATTTGCATAATGTACAAAGGCTTTGAATAAGCTAAATTTTACATGAAATTACTAACCTAAATTAAACGGTTTACAAACTTTTGTCAATTTGAACTACTAACTAGTTTAGAGTGTCAACTTTTATTTGAATTACTTACCAACGTTCGATTTTTGTTAGCAACTTGTCCGTTGAGTTACATACCAATAATTCTTTTTTTCTTAATTGACCAACTTTTTAAAGAAATTGCCGAATTTTCCTTTGTTATGGGTACAAAAATAAGAAAACGCAGCTTGGTTGTTTTTCCTATCTTTTTTCAGAGATCTACCGTCATCCTTTAGCAAAAATAATGGAAGCCACCAAACGTTCTCTTATCAGGGAACTACCAAAACTCCTTTTTCTTTGTCAGATGAAGACATGCATACCGTTCCCAGTCTTATATATAAGGATCTGCGAATGTATTGTAATACGTTAAATCTCATATCAAATTATAAAGGCCTTGTAAAGTGATTGATGAATAAGACAGGAAAAGTGTTAAAAAAAGTCATAAACATTATGTATTTATGTCAATTTAGTCCTAAATCTTTTTACTTGGTGACAATTTAGTCATTTCTGGCTAATTTTGGCCAGATTCTGTTGACTGGGCGCTAGCCAGCTAACGTGGCATGATTGGCGTGGCCAACTTTTAATAATATTTTAATATTTTTTGAATTTTTTTATTCTTTTTATTCTTTTTTCTTTGTTCCTTCTCCTTCTCCTTCCTCTAGCCGGTTGCCGGACCTCGACAATCGGTGAGCCTTGCCGGCCATCGCAAGTGGCCGCGAGGGCGGCCTCGTGCTGGGTAGCGAGGCTCGCCCTCCCTAGATCTAGCGAGGTCGAGCCTTGCCCAGGCGTGAGGCTGCCTTCTCGGCTGGTGAGGCTAGCTCGAGGCTACCCAAGCCACAAGGATGGCCTCACCCATGGCCGGCAAGGGTCGACCCTCGCTAGATCCGGGGAGGGTGAGCCTCGCCGCCTAGCACGAGGTCGCTACGAGGTCACCATCGCGGCCACTAGCAAGGGCTCGAGCCTCGACGGCCATCGCCTTTGGCCAGTCGCCCCGAGGTCGCTATCATGGCCATTGGCAAGGGCTCAAGCCTCGCCGGCTGTCACCTTTGGCCAGTTGCAGAGGTCCGGCGACCGGCTGGAGGAAGGAGGAGAAGGAAAAAAGAAAATAAAAAAAAATTCAAAAATTCAAAAATATTAAATTATTATTAAAAGTTATCCACGTCAACGTTGATTGTACCACGTCAACAAGCCGACGCCTAGTTAGCAAAATCCGACCAAGATTAGCCGGAAATGACTGAATTGACACCAAGTAAAATGGTTTTGAACTAAATTGGCACAAATGGAAAAGGTTTAGAACTCTTTTAACACTTTTCCCTGAATAAGATTGACCCTCAATGGTTGATATGCACTAAGTAATGCCAACCACCTCGCACTCAGCGTTGTTGCCATAAACACTGCACCACTCTTGCTAAACTGATTATCTGAAAACCAGTCCCTATGTAATGTCACGGGGGATGTGCATCCGAAATCCATGATCCACCCGCTGCAATCAAACCGACAGACATACGGCAGATGTAGTTTGAATCTTCCCTGCTGGCTTCTGCAACATTAACATCGCATCTTCGATCTCACCGCTTTCTTTAGCTCTAGGCAGTTCCATGTATTGTGGCCCCCCTTTTAACAGTTGTAAAATATATGTTGCGATATAATGTGCGGAAATGTCAGGATCTTGCAATTTACGTCAACACGAAATCATCGGAGAAATTAACGAGAAAATAAGGACACCAGAAATTTACGTGGTTCAATCCGAAAGATCGCGATCACGCCTACTTCACCGGGGAGAAGCCAAAGAAAGAAATAATCCACTAAAATCGGATAATCAGAGTTTACAATCACTCAAACGCTCAAGTGTTTCCCACACCTAGATTTAACCCTAAACCCAAATTGTTTATAAATAATAACTCGCTTGAATATAAACTCACGGTATAAAATTACCACGTGTTCAAGTCGCACACCAAAAAGAAAAATCTCCAGCTTCTCTTCGGCGGACGCGCGGCTTCTTACGTTTGGCTTCGGCGGAACCTTTCTCTCGTACGGAGGTTTTATTGCTTCGCGCGGCTCCAGCAAAAGAAAAAACTTATACGTGTGCCCAGGTCAAAGTTTGACCTGGGCCCACCACGATTTTGGCTTCCGCGTGCAGAGAGGATTACGTGCAGGAGCTTCTCACCTTTTATTTTTCTCCTTTGTTTCCATCTGCTAAAAGAAAACTCACGTACATTTCTGCATATCATATCGCAACAATATACGTATGCCATGCTTGCTTCATATTTGAAATAGCGTATAATTTGCAAAAGTTCAAATTCCATGGAAGAGTTGAGGGACAGATGGAGGAACTGAAGGGAGAGGTGAGGAAGATGCTGACTGATGTCGTGGATAAGCCTTTGCAAACGCTTCACTTGATTGATCAAAGCCAACGCTTGGGAATAGACTACCAATTTGAGCGTGGAATAGACTACCAATTTGAGCGTGGAATAGACGAGCAATTAAAACAAATCAACAAGAGTTTCTCTCAAACTTAATCATGGAAATTTTAAGGCAGATGACCTTCACATGGTGGCTCTTACCTTTTGATTGTTGCGACAATAAAGTTATAATGTTTCATCGGGTATGTCTTAAATGTGGTGCACCAATTTAATAAGAGATCCAAAACAAATTAAAATATTTCTATTGCTCAGTCGAATTCCAAGAGAAACAGGTAAAAGAAAACCTAGAACATTAAATAGGATTTGAATTACATCTTTTTTCCCATGCCGGTTGGTCGCACAAAGGTCTTTGAAAAATTCAAGAATATCACTCATGAACGATGCGCGTGGATTGTTAAGCTTATATGAAGCTTGTCATTTAAGGTGTTATGGTGATTTTATGTTGGAAGCAGCACTCCCTTTTGCTATAACTTACGATGAATCAATCAACGAAAGCAAAGTGAGCACTAGTCTTGCAAAATAAGCGAGTCATGCCCTAAAGCAGTCACTTCGCAAGGATTTCCCGAGGCTTGAGGCAAGGTGTTATATTCCACTCTACCGAGAAGAGCCTTCACGTGACAAAGTCTTGCTCCCACTTGGCTGAATTAGATTTCAACTTACTACAAGAGCAACACGAGAAGGAACTTGCAAGATTCCAAAGTTCATTAACATCATATGATAACAAAATCTAAAATTAGCTTCGAGAATATATCTTAACAATGCCTGAACTCTCGATTTTTTTGTTTTATTTTCCAAAGGTTTACTCGTCTAGTTTCAATTTACCCCACTAAATAGTTCTTTTGAACATTCTTTTCACTTTTACTTGAACTTTGGATAATTTTAGAATAAAGGTTTCCCATTAAAAAAAAAAAAACTATACACCTCATTAGTACAATAATTTGTTAGCTATCTGCCAAATAAACCATTTTTGAGTTCTACCAAAAAAATATTTTTTTTTGGAAAAGAGGGACACAAATTTCGTCCTTAGTGGGAGAACAAAAAAGAAAACCAACAAAGAAGAAAAAAATGTAACAAATTATCTTAAATCAAGAATAGGCCCCACATTTGACCTTTATCTTTGATGTTTGAGTCTAACATGGTAGATTTGTCTTTTAGTCAAACATGTTCGAGTCGAACATGGTAGAAAATGTTCAGAAAAAAGGACTAAATGGGCAATACCATCTCTAGACAACAGCACCAACCGATCTATAATGGCTATGTACTTCTTTGGCATCTTCAATGGGAAGATTGAAGATAACTATTTAAGAGAAGATGGGAGAAGTACCAAAATGCCCTAATTAAACATGCAACCTATCCTAGAAAAGTCTCTAATTTACTCTAAAATGATGTTTTTGGTATTTTATTTTAAGTAAGCAATCGAATAACTGATAAGCACTCATCACAAAATAATATTTATTCAATCTAGATCACTAAATATCCCATCCATTCAAATTTCCAAAAAGAATAAACCGACCATCTTCAAAGGGTTATAGATGGCCGCTATTCCGCGTGGATGAGAATTGTATCTTGAGGTTGAGATTGGATTGCCATCCATGCACACATTATGAATTATCAAATAATCCTATTTTGAGTAATCATAAAAATCTTCCCAATATGCATTAGATAACAAATCATTCAAATATCTCGATTTGATACCAATCGTTCAGATTATGCAATAAAATCAGATATTCAACTTTGGATAATGATCATCACCTAACTCGAAGATATGTTCCCAAGTCAAATTCAACAGGCACGTGGACGGAGGTGCTTCGGACGACGACCAGCGATGGGGGCACGGCTAGGTAGCCCACGGTAGCTTGGTCAAGGTGGATGTGTTGGGATCGATGAGGGATGTCACCGCAGCAAAGGAGTCATAGCCATTCCTGCCTACAAAAATGCAATCAAAAGTGTGACTCGACCTAAGGCAAATGACTTATCGCAAGACTCCCACGATCAATAAAAGGACAAAGCAAACACCGTGTTTCCAATCAATCCTCAGTTCACAAATCCTGCATCAACTGCTCAAGTATTCTCTTTTCAAGGAATAAAAATTTGGTTGTGAAGTTTAAGTTCTTAAGAACCTTTATGCCCACTGAATATAAACGTTAAAGTCAAATAAGCTTAAGAAAACAATATTCTGCACAAATTCCAGGTTAGTCGTTTACTGAAACAGCGCTTCAACGAAACAAAGGAACTAATACTATGCAAAATCTAACAAATCAAGGGATACCATGCAAAGGCTGTGAAGTGAAACCGTGGATAGGTTTGGCGCGGGGGGATGATGGGTGACGCGGCGATGAATTCTGGTCTCGCTGGAAGTGCTTGAAGACTCGCCTGGTTTGAAGCGTGCACGGCCATTGAGCGCGACGATAAGGCTTGGCGAAAGCGACTGGGCAATCACCAGACGGCGGGTGTTCTTTTATATCGACTGATCCGGCCTTCACACCAAGGCCACTGGACGCGATGGTCTCGCCGGAAAACCTACCAAACGAGAGAAAATCGCTGGTCTCTCCCGAATTTCTCTATGAACGCCGGGACTTGCCGAGGCGCCGGTAAGTAGCTGGACACGGCTGAACTGTAGTGAGGCAGGAGGATGAGCGTGACGACCAGGCCTGCGGGACGACTCACAGGAGCTGTTGGGCGCAGCCGCGTGTACGCTGGAGGTGTTGGCTTCGCTACAAGAACTCGCTGGGCGCACTAGAAAGCCAGGAGATTTCACGGCGTCGTTATTTATATTTGGAAGCACCGGGAGGCCTCGACTCGCCGGTAAACAGCCGGATTCTTTACTGGTGCAGATCAGGTGCGAGGTGAGGAGCGGGTAAAGGAGTTCGGCGGCAAAACCCGAGCTGAACCGCAGGACTGTTTCTAGGAGATCACTGGAGGGTGCTGTTCCGGCGTCGGGACTGCTCGAGTTGCTGCTGGTCGGTGGCTGAAGCATGCTGATCACTTCACTGGGATTTGCTCGAGCTATTGCTATAGTGAAGAGCGGTGGCGAAGGCGAGTCACGGCCGTAGGGGCAGCTTGGCAGCATGAGGTTCCAGCCTAGAGGGTTGCTGATGCGGGCGGGGCGTCAGCAGCAGCAGCAGGAGGGATGGCGTGACCCTGGTGGACGGCTCTCAGTGGTCGCAGGCTCGTCGGGGCTGGCTCGTTGGGCTGACGCCAGAGTCGCGGATGCTGATGCTTCATTGGAGTCAACAGAGAAAAGGAAGGACTTGTCGAGGCTGTTGTTTCGAGGCTCCTCGCCAGAGCTCATCGCCGGCCTTCAAGGCTTCCGATTAAGGGCCAAGCCGTGGACTGTTCTCCGCTCATTCGTTGTTCAATATCGGGCCAAAGCTGTAGTTCATCATGGCAGAAATCCAAATCCAGAACTCTTGATAGTCGTTCAAAGCTGTAGAATCGCAGAGGTAGTTGAACTCTTCAGGTTCATAAGGGAAAAATTCGATGAGATCATGGTCGAATTCCAAAAGAGTTTGAAGATAGAATGTAAAGGAAGAAAATCGAATAGGTGTATCCAAAGGTGAACGACTTAGTAATCGATATACTAAAGGGAAATGATGAGAATGTCTAGAGTTTGCAAAAGAGTAATGTGGAAGGTCACGAGAATATTTACTGAATAAACAAAGAAAATAAAGAGCCAGCCATACTTGCAAAAGCCAAAATGGACCAGACAACGTACCATCTTTGGATTTCATTGAAAGAGATGCATGAGTAAACCCCTATATAACGAAGCCAAAACAAGTGGACCCAGAGCAAACCATTTACCCACTGCAAGATCCGAGGCAATGTGTAGATGGTCCCTTGAAACTTTAAGAGTTAAAGAATACATATTTCGATAGTCAATACGTTTAGTGGAGTCAATGGCACCAAAAATGCAGCAGAATCAATCAAGGAATTTCCCATGAGTAAGGACACTCAAGGTACTTCCAACGGTTCCAAATTTTCTACAGGAATGCCATTTAGCACAAAGCCCAGCTATGGTAAAGATATCTAAAAGAGTGACAGTTTTGGGTCCCCAAGAGAAAAAGAAGCAATTGGTTGATTGGGATAGAAACATATTGCAAAATCCAATAGTCCCCTGTTTAGATCATGGGACAACATACTAACCTCAAGTGTTGTCTTTATCCTTGCTTTTTTCCAAGCAAGCTTAACTCACAGATAATCCTTCATCCGTAAGTACGATGAGTGGAATTCCACTTCAAACAACGGAAAACCACGAAATCGGAAGGGCGCCGAAGTCCAGATGTCCATCGAGAAGAGTGCTGAATCGGAAGTATCTCTTCGCGTTTCATTGGTAAACAAGGCTTGAGAGATGGCGGGATGTGTTGATGGTCTAAAAGGCAAGGCCCAAGGAGTAGGCGTTCGTGATGTTCTTCCATAACACTCAAGAGTCCAAAACAACAATTATCAGCGTCCTCACTTTGTTCTAGATCATCAAAATTAGCAATGTAACTAGTTGGGTGAAATTTGGAGGTATTGGATGCAATGGAAGATGCTGAAGTAGACGCAGAAAACGAGATGCAAAAGGTTTTAGGGTTTAAGGAAGAAGACAAAAGGAGTATTAAAAGGGAGTCTCTAATGTGTATAATAGGGTTGAAGACGATGGTTCGAAATCGCAGTAATCAATTATCTACAAAAATTCGAAAGGACGCATCAAAATAATACAGGAAGTAATGATCTGTATTGGCCATGCATAGGAAAAGAAGCGTTTAAAGAAAGAAAGGCATGATTGTCACCGGGAGGAAATCGCTCATAAGACAAGATATTTTCTTTAAAAGAAATAAATTTCAAATTTACTTCTTTTAAAATGAGACATATGTTAACATTCAATATTAATCGTACTATCACCTGTTGATCACGAGGGCGAAAAACATGATGGAAGTCAAATGAAATTACACATGTGCCTCAACAGGATTGTAATATATGGTTAACTATCGATGAGCCAGACGATGAGGATTCAAGGATCGAGAGCAAAGCGAGAAGCCTCCACGTAGTCAATTGTTAAAATAAAACGGCAGATATTAAGTGGTTACCTGAATGATGCCGGTGGTGAGTTTTGGACAAAAACATTTGAAATATACAAAGAAGCATCAAAGGAGGGCACGGTTGAAGAGAGGTTAACATCCAAGAATTTAGGTGTGAAGTCATTGTTGATAAATTAGGACACGATCAAGACAGTTGTAAAAGGAATGAGCGGATTGATTACGAACAAGAAGGAACGTGCTTAAGGTTGGAAACTGTTATCAGAAATGAATAACTGAGTGGTGGTTACCAAGTTCCTGTAAAAATACCACCAATCATCCAATAAAAACCCCTGAACAACACATCAAATGTTATTTCCTTATTGTATTTTAGTTTTCCCTAGCTGTTGTGTTTAGATTTCCGTCGTTGATTAAATTTCAACGAGTGTCTATATCTTAGAGTGGCATTGTTGATTAAATTCCAACATTGTATTCCTAGTCCAACATCGTTCATTATATTTCGACATTGTGTCATCTATCCAGGTGCATTGTCACCGATTAAGTTCCGACATTGTATCAAATTATCTTGAAGTTGTACTATTGATTAGATTCCATCATATAGTTCAAATTGGGTCTCAGAGTTAGTAAGTCAATTATCAGGATTGTATAGTGCTGTTTGAAATTGGAAATTCAATCTTTAAATTGCATTTGATATCTCTGTTCAGAATTAGGACATAACCTCCGTCCTTTTTAAACAAAAGCTGAGAATAATACTTGGTGAAAGATATTTCGTCGTGAAATCAAAACCGGCGAAATAGCACTACTGCTGAAGATGCCTAGGGTTGCTAGATGGAGACTGCAGAGGTAGCCGGAAGAGTCGCTGGGACAAGTCTGGCTGCGCAAGAACAGCAGCAAGTGGCACAGTGTGGACTAGCGATCAACAGCTACGAAAGCGGTGTCAGTTGGAGCACTGTGAGAGGGCCGCGGTTGCGGCTGGTGTCTGTGGGTCTTTGCCGCAAACCCCACAAAACCTGTACGACACAACTCAAGATTTTTCTCCATTAGCTTTCTTTTCTTTTCTGTTTTCCTTTCTCATGAAAACGTGCGGACGCCCTTTTTCTTCCTTCTACTTCTTTTGTGAACTGCCCCAGAAAGCTTTTCTCCATTTGCTTTCTCATGAAAACGTGCAGACCTCTTTTCTTTTCCTTCCTTTCTTTTGCTTCTTTTGCGTAAATGTGGATGGAGACCAAAGAGGAAGAGAGGAACAGACCCCCTTGCGTCAGTCCATGGAGAAAAGAGCTTAGCTTCTGTCCTTTTCCTTCGACTCCGCCCTTTTGTCTCTGCCTTACTCGGAATCGTAGCCGACCTCTCCTTTTCCTTTTGGGCATATAAGGGGCAGGCAAGAGAGAGACCCCTCGTTTGTCTTTTGTGGCCATGGCATGGGATTCATGAATGTATCAGCCGTAAATTCAATTAATGAGATGCACATACTAAATGTAATATAAAATGCAAATCATGTGAATGATATTTTTGTCTAGGGATTAGATCAACCTCTAATTTTTTTTTTATGCAATAAAGCAATGGTCCATGAACTTTCATCTAATGTTCAATTTTATCCATGAGCTTTTGATTTGCTCAATTTAGTCCCTGAACTACCACTTAATGTGCAATCTCGTCTCTAAACTTTTAATTTGTTCAATTGGTCCCTGAATTATCGATAAATATCCGATCTAGTCCCTAACTATTTGAAAATTGACCAATTTCGTCCTTCCATTAGTTAAAGTTAACGAAATTGGCTTCCATGGCTTTTAGTCTCTTAAATATAAAATAAAAAAGGACATGTGGAATATCCACATGGAAATTACTTTTAAAACAGGTCAAATTGTGGCCACCGTACAAAAAAAAAAAAAAATATAGAACCACTTTTTCTCTCTGCTTTTGTGATTAGTGCTCTCATCTCTAGCTGACCCATAATTTTTTTTCCTTTTTAAAGATATATATTGACTCATAATTTTAGTAATTCAATTTAGTTCCACGTCATCAATTAATGCTCCACATCATCACTTAACGGTTTGAACAAACGGAATGAGTAGATGGAACATTTGCTAATAGTTCAAGGACCAAATTAAGCAAATCAAAAGCTCAGTTAAAAGATTTTAGAAAGATGTGAAATAAAATGCCGGAGAACTTAACCTGTTATCATTGGATTTCTTAAGGGTTTCAAGTGCTCCACATTAGATGATAGCCGAACTTTAATTATCACTTTACCAAAAAAATCAAAGAAGAAAAGGAAAAAAGGAAAGAGTAAAAAGCAAAGTAAAATCACTGCCCAGTGCACCTAGCTTTTCGGAAGGAAATTTTTAGAATGTAATTAAAGCCATGAGATACCGTTTCTTCCCAAGCATCTCATGGCTTTTAAAATACATCTATGAAATCACTTGCTAATAAATGTTAATTTATATTTTCAACAATATTCCCGTACCATGATATAGCTTAAAGGAACCGTAAAACGTAGTATTTCATCAAACCTTAGAACTGCTCCTTCTGACATCGATATGCATTTTCCCTATGTAATTCGCCATAATTATCTCTTTATTATGGCTAAGCTTGAATCCTAGGAAAGCACTATATATCTGGTTCTGGTCCTTCAGGACTCTGAGAGACAACTGCGGCCATCCTCTTCTCTTGTCATATCTATAGCTTTGTGCATCAAACCTCAGCACGTGGATATTTTATGTTGCTCTCACTCACACAAGGGCTCTCTCTCTCTCTCTCTCTCTCTCTCTCTCTCTCTCTCTCTCTCTCTCTCTCTCTCTCTCTCTCTCTCTCTCTCTCACCATCGCTGCCCTAGTCTTGCAACCTCCAGCGTCAACATCCGCTACTCCACTGTCGTCACCGCCCCTATAGCAAGCTCCCCCTTCTCCCCCTTCTCTCTCTCTCTCTGCGCTCAATGTCGATGTCGATGTCGATGGTGGAGCTCAAGTGATCTCATGACCTACTCTGGCCTGTGAGAGGTGGCCTCCTATCTATAGCTTTGTGAGTTCTTTTATTATTCTCGGGTTTTAATTTTCAATGGAGTTTCCGCATTAATCATAACAAAAACATTTGATGGCTTACCCCATTTTTGAATTTGCTAAAGAATGATAGTAGTTCTCTGAAATTTTAAAGAGGTAATGTATTTTCCCTCATACATCCCGGAAAATCTAAGATTTCAAAGGCATAATTAATAGACTATTGATTCACAATGACCAAATTGACGTGACAACGTTTGGTCCAAACTTCACATTGGCAAGGGACTAACGAAGAGCGACGTCACATAATCTTTGAGCTTGGTTTCAGAATGGGTGTAATTATCTCCATCACTATATAACATGTCAGAAGTCGAAGCAAGGGATGAAGCAAGATATGGACGAGGAAGAAAAGAAGACTGAATAGCGGACTTGGGGAGAATTTCTCTTTTCTGTATATTCAATCTATTGACAATGTACATCATATGTATAATTATACTACAATGCGTATACTCATAAGGCAATGTAATATCATACAGATCAATATAAATCAATCTAATTTTTAGATTGATTCTATAGAATCAAAATCAGATCAATTAGTATCTGAAGATCTTCTGCATATCTTCCAACACTCCCCCTCAAGCTGGTGGCTTGTAAATGTCCAAGACACCTAGCTTGCTCAATAGATATGCATGCTGTCTTTGACATAAGGCTTTGGTAAACACGTCTGCAGGTTGTTCAGCGGTTCCAATCCCCCTTGTCTCAAATGTTCCTTCTTGAATCTTCTCCCGAGTGAAATGACAATCCACTTCTATGTGCTTGGTTCTCTCGTGCATTACAGGATTCGCTGCAAGTTTCAGGGCCGATTCGTTGTCGCAGTATAACCTTGTCGGACCTTTCAATCATACTCCAAGGTCACTGAGCAAACCTCGTATCCACACAACTTCACACGTGGTTTTTGCCATGGCCCGATACTCTGCTTCAGCTGATGATAGAGAAACTATTGCTTGCTTCTTGGTTTTCCATGAGAGAAGAGAATCTCCAAGCTTAATGCAAAAGCCAGTTATGGATCTTCGACTCATAGGACATGTTGCATAGTCCACATCACAATATGCCATCATTTCCATGTTGCATTTTCTGGATAAAAGTATTTCGAGTCCTGGACATCCCTTCAAATACTTGACGACCTTGAGCGGCATTCATGTGGGATTCTTTTGGTTTGTGCATGAATTGACTCGGATTCTGCACCTGCATATGATATATCAGCCCGGTCATAGTCGGGTATATAAGCTTTCCAATAAGTTTCTGGTAACTTGTCGGATCCCGTAGTACGGGATCATCCCGAGACGTTCCCCCGCATGATCCGTCTTTGTTAGCCTCGACGTTGTTCGATTGGAATGACAAGGTGGTCCGCACCCCGATAAACCCGCCTCGATATAATTTCCAATACAAACTTCCTCTAATCGAGAGAAATTCCTTAGTGAGATCGTGCGATCTCAATCCCAAGAAAATATTTTGGCGCTCCCGGATCCCTTATATGAAAGGTGGTATGCAAATATTTTTTAAGGTTCTCTATGAGCTTCATCGTTTCCCATGATAAGAATGTCATCTACATAAATCATCAAGTAGATAGATGACGTACCTTTGGTCCATGTAAACAAAGCATAATCATACTTTGATTGTTTGAAGTTTGCACTTTGGTGAGAGCGTTGGCAAATTTAGCATACCATTGTCCGGAAGCCTATTTCAGCCCATAAAGGGATTTACGGAGGCGACATACTTTATCCTCCCCCGTCTCCGTAAGCCCTGAGGAATGTCCATGTAAATTTCTTCATCCAGATCACCATGAAGAAAAGCATTGTGAACGTCCATTTGGTGTAATGACCAATCATGAATTGCTGCAACGGATAAGAATGATCGAACAGTGACATCTTTGGCAACTGGAGAAAAAGTTTCGTTATAGTCGAAACCTTCTCATTGTGTATACCCTTTCGCCACCAATCGAGCTTTGTATCGTTCAATTGATCCATCAGCTCGATATTTTATTTTGTAGACCCACTTGCATCCTATGGACTTCCTATCTCTAGGAAGAGTAACCATCTCCCATGTTTGATTATCGGCCAACGCCTGTAATTCTGCTGCCATCGCCTTTTGCCACCGTAGATCTTTGGATGCCTCATCATAACTAGACGGTTCTTTTTCATCGGATATATGACTAATGCAACATCTATGTTCCAAAGAAAGTCTTTCAAAGGAAACATAAGAAGATGTCGGATAGTTGATACCTGGTCCATTAAGCGAGGCACGGACATAATCTTTAGTCCACGTTGGTGGTCTCGTGGCTCTTTTCGAACGTCGTGGATTGTCCGTTGGTGGTGGAGGAGGAGATATTTCTGCAGCATTGTTTTCTGCATGATTGTCAGAAGCATGCTCAATATTGGATGGAGCAGTGGGTATGCTTGCCAATGGCTCTGTCTGTGGTGACTGATCAAATGATGGTGGGATGACTTCCCCGGGAGATGCAACGAGAAAATATTCAGGAGATAGAATGTCTTCAATTGGGGATTGGTGGGAGCTGTTTGAGATATTCAAATCCCCTGTAATCTCCTAGAATGGAAAAACAGTTTCGTGAAATATGACATCCCTGCTCACCAAAAATTCCCCCGTTGATGGATCCAAAACGTAATACCCCTTCTGTAGGT
Organism: Eucalyptus curtisii; assembly: GCA_017140595.1. Taxonomy (NCBI): domain Eukaryota; kingdom Viridiplantae; phylum Streptophyta; class Magnoliopsida; order Myrtales; family Myrtaceae; genus Eucalyptus; species Eucalyptus curtisii. Next base: position 31,143,042 of record CM029498.1, read on the forward strand.
TAGGGTAACCCATAAAGATACCCCTCCTTGCACGTGGACCCATTTTGTCCCGAGGTCCCATAGTTGTATCATAACATAAACAACCGAAAACTCGTAGGTGATCTACTGTTGGTTTTTTTCCATAAAGTAACTCAAAAGGTGACTTACCAACTAACATCCGAGTAGGCATATGGTTGATGAGGTAGGCTGCAGCAAGAACACAATCTCCCCAATATGTTGCTGGTATGGATCCCGAAACTTTAAGGCGCGTGCGACTTCCGAAGTAAGTGACGATGCTTACGTTCCACTACTCCATTCTGTTGTGGAGTATAGACGCAGGAGCTTTCATGTAAAATGCCATGAAACGAAAGAGTGATCTGCATTCACGATTAAAAAACTCCTTCCCATTGTCAGTCCGTATTCGCTGGATTGATTTCCAAACTGATTCTTAGTCGAATAATGAATGTCTTCAAATGAGATGGGACTTGTGCCTTTGATTGCATCAAGAATACCCATGTAGCTCGAGAGTGATCGTCAACGATTGTGAGAAAATATCGTGAACCGTCACGATGTGCTGTGTGATATGACCCCCAAACATCCACATGAATTAAGGAAAGAACATTATTGGAACGTTTTGCATTGGAAGGGAAAGCGCACTTGGGACTGTTTTGCTAGAGGGCAAACATGACGGTTAGGGTATGGGAAGAAGGCACTATGTCCCATTCGTGAATGCAAAAGAAAATCTTTATCATTGGCAATGGCGTTACACAATGACATTTTATTGAAAGGAATTGAATCATGATGATTTGAAGTGCTGGTCCAGAAATATAAACCTTCAGAAACATTACCCAAGCCCATCAGTTTCCCAGTCGAAAGGGCCTGAAAAAGACATGTGTCAGCATCAAAGAGTATTTGACAGGAGTTTTCTTTGCAGACTTTGGACACGGAAATGAGGTTGAACTGGAATTGTGGGACATAAAGGATTTTGCAGGACAATTTGGGGGCTTAATTGAACAATCCCTGTCAATGTGACATGAGTAATGTTTCCATTTGGAAGTTCCACAGAAATAGGTGTCTCCAATTTCCTATTCCTTTTTGAAAAAAAACTCATATCACAAATAATATGATCACTTGCTCCTGAGTCAATTATCCATGCCCTTTTTGAAATTGAATTTATCAAAGGCGGTGAGATATACCCGAGAAGCTTCCCCCTTTATTTCCAATGTCCGCTTCGCAATGCCCGCATCAATTGCTGATATTGCCCATAAGTAATGGGTCGGTCACTACTTGTCCCAAGAGGTCCAGTCACACGATAAGCTGCAGAATATTCTTTCCTTTTTCCTTTTTCTCCCTGGTTTTCCATGTAATTTCCAGCAATTATCTATGGTATGATGCAGACGTTTGCAGTGTTCACAGTACAATTTACCTTTCCCTTTTGAATTTTGGCTGAAATTTCTTATGGAAAAAATCTGGCCATCGGATGTCTTGATTGCCGAATTATCTCCACCGTCCGATCCAGCGGATAGATCAGCTCTTTGCAGACCGTCAGATCTTCGCGAAAAATCGGAGCCGTCAGATCTCCTCGAGAGATTTGAGCCGACAGATCGCTGATGAAATCCTGGCCATAGCTTCCATCCCTTTTAAGGGTTTTTCGGCCATTTCAAACCCTAGCCCCTCGCGATCCCGAGCTAGGGTTTTCGCCCCAATTCTCTCCCGCGGCGTTCTCCGCGGAGAGCGAGGGCTACGGCGTCACCTCCTCGTGTCCGCTCCGAGTCGTGAGTCGCCGGGCTCTCCTCTTGGACGGTCAGCTGGAAAATCCGGCCGAGGGGCGGCACGGGATCCATCGCCAGAATCTGCGATCTAAACGTTAGGTAAGTTTCATTCAAAATCAAGAGAAATCGAGTGGATTTCTCCCTCTCCTTCATCGATCTGTCTTGCTTGAGTGTTTCTGGGGGTCCCTCGAGTTTTTCCTCCGCGGCCTCGAGCTCGTTCCAGAGCGGTGAGAGTTTGTTGTATACCGCCGTGATTGACATGTTTCCTTGTTTGAGATCTGTGAGTTCCCGTGTGAGACAAAAAATCTTCGCTCGATCTAACTTTCCGTACATCTCTTTGATGTTGTCCCACATGGTTTTCGAATCTTCCGTCGATGGGAGGCCTGCTGCGACGTCTGGGGAAACACAGTTGCCGATCCAAGTGCGGATCGGGCGATTGCACTTCCTCCAGTGCCTTGCCAGCCTTTCGTCCGACGGGATCGGTACGGTTCCGTCGAGGAAACCGTCCTTATCCTTTGTTGCGAGTGCCCTCCGGAAGTCTTGTGACCACTTGCTGTAGTTTTCCGGCTCGGTCAGTTGCAGACTAATGAGTCGCACTTCTGGACCGTCGACGGTAGATACATGCAAGGGGTCCCCTGGTTCTGGTCGGCCGGTAATAGCCGCCATCGGATACGGAAAGAAACCGGGTGGAAAATTTGGGTTCGGGTAGGGATTTATCCTGTACCCGACCCATCGAATCCCAATCCATGCCCCGCATTCAAGAGACCCGGGTGAAGGGTTGTTCCGATCCCGCTTCTCCGCACCCGCTTCTTGGTTCCGTCTCGGTGGCCGAGTTTGCCCCGCTTGCGGCTGGTAGACTCCATCGAGCCGAACACCGCTTGGTAACTCATTACCCCCGGCAATAATGGATTCGGGCCTTGCCTGACGTACCATGGATAGGGTACCCATTGGTAAGGTTGGCCCGAAATGGGCTGCCCCATATTTGCCTGAGCCGGGAACATCTGCCATTGAATCTGTGTTTGTTGTGGTGTCGTGGTATTCATAGGTAACATCTCAGTGTTGTGGCCCCGTGTTTCCACCGGCAGTGTAACATCACTTGTGGAAGGAACTCCGGTCTTTGACGGGAGGTATGTTTTCGGGTTCATGGTAAGTAAATCCTCTCCGCTTCTTCTCCCTTCTTAGAGTAATCGATTCTCTCGTAATAAGACGTAGATCTGTCTTGCAGGTTCAAACGAAAGCAATCTGGTGCGGAAGTTGGAGCTTAGAGACACGGCTCTGATACCATATCGAAGTCGAAGTAAGGGATGAAGCAAGATATGGACGAGGAAGAAAAGGCGAATAGCGGACTTGGGGAGAATTTCTCTTTTTACGTATATTCAATCTATTGACAATGTACATCATATGTATAATTATACTACAATGCGTATACTCATAAGGCAATGTAATATCATACGAGATCAATATAAATCAATCTAATTTTTAGATTGATTCTATAGAATCAAAATCGGATCAATTAGTATCCGAAGATCTTCTGCATATCTTCCAACATAACACATCCATCACCCGCGAAAAATTTAGCATTCATGAGAGAATCGGCATTGGGACTACGGTTGGACGAAGAAACTCTTCATTAATGTCCTTCCATGCATCAATGACTCCTTTATGGAGTTCCTCATCAGCTTCTTGCTCCGAGACACCATGGTATTTCATAAACAACTCCACCGCAGATACAAGATGCCCCCTCTTTGCTCAAACTGTATGACAAATGACATTGGTGTTTCTAGATTAAGTGGTGGTCGATCAAATTGTATTATATTTCTGGAAGATAATTATGTTTTATTGTACCTAGTGAGAAGCAATGTCATCCATGAGCCGATAGATGGTTTGTGCAACCTTTACAATCTTGCAATCATTTACCGACCATTCAAAAGCATGTTCAATGACCACATCGCCCATTCCCACAAGTGATGTAGTCGCTAACATTCCATAGCCAGTTGTTATTAGTTGAAGGGACATGTACTCCTCTAGTGTTGGTACATAGTTGGTATGGAACCATTTGGCTTCTTGAAAGTATGCTCTCGCTAGTTTCTTCATCTGATGATGGAAACATAAACAAGAACGTTGGGTTTCTAACTAAAGATTGCCTTTGATGTATGTAAAGTGTACCAATGATGCTTACAACTTCTTTGGCGTAGACAAGGCAGTATGATCTTTCTTTTGTGGCTAATTCATTCCCAATGTATTCATAGAGCTGGAGAAGCTCCTTATAATAAGCTTGCATATACACTAGCAATCCATTTATGGCATCAACATCCCACCTGAATTCAAGTCCTGGAAAATGACACACTTGACTCTATACAAAATTGATCAAATTCAAAAGTGTGAGAAAGAGAATGTGGATTCCATACTTCTGGATTGCTTCTGTGGCATCCGAAAATTTTGACAACCCTTGGATATGTGACGACCGTGATTGATCGACGGAGGTATCGTTGGACTGTGTCATCGGTATCATGTACGGACATTGTTTTGTTACCACCATTGGACCGATGAGTCACGAATAGAAATGGTTCAACCGTGAGTGAGTTATAGCTTCGTTCCTATGTACCATTACTAGCAAGGCCGAGGTTTATTCCGAGTAATGTGCTGACAAGATATTTCCTATACTAAATTTGGCCGTCTAGTTGTGTACTCTACGAACTAAATCTCCCATGTACATTGTTGCGACCCCGTGCAGCCACGTAAGTAATTATTTTTCAGCACTTGCACAAGCTGAAGTTAAGAGTCGAATTTTTGAGGAATTAATCCGTGCGTAAGGACCATGCACGTTCTTCACATGCGCGACCATACATTCACGTAAGAATTTCTCCGAGTCCATTGACCTACCATGCACGGCCAAACGGCCATGTTCTTTTCTTTTCTGTCGAAGTCAGTCAATAAGAAGAAAAAGAAAGCTCGACCTATGCAGCCCTTTATTTCCGCACATGAAGAATCGTGCAACCGGTCAATTAAGGAAGGGGATTGTTGACCGAGGGGCACTCAGCAAAAGCCACGTAGCTTCCTCATTTGGTTGCTAGCGAAGGAGAAGTCCATGAAGAAATTATGCTGGCAAGACAGGGGGGGAATCTGCATGCAAGGAGCCACGTTTCCTCCACCTACCGCGTTCACCAGCTGGCTTCGTTGGATGATGCCACCAAATAACCTGCATGCAGTAATTAGATTAATTAAAGAATTGAAAGAGCAAAGTGCTCGTGTGATTGAGAGAGAAGAGAGAGAGGAACCGAGCGAAATAACCAGCGAGCGAGAGAGAGTTCGAGGGAGCGATCTGCGAGAGAGGGCAGCAAAGGAAGAGGGAAAGGAGACCACCCTCCGTCCGTGCTCGTGCGAGCTGCCGCCATCGGTCTTCGCTGCCGTCGAGCCGCGTCCAAAGACCCACGAGCTTCCTGTTTTGTTGTTGATTGAGCTTAGGAGTGAGGCAAGTGAAAGTTCATTGATCTATGTTTTGCATGCTGTAATTATCTAGTGAAGTGCTGGTAGATGTGAGAAAATGCAGAATTTGGAGCTGCATGTTGATTTTAGATGAATGAGATGAAGCTGGACTAAGAAACTGAGCAGAAACAGAGTATGTTCTATGGATTTCGATTTTTGGGTTGAAATAAGAACCTGAGGGTCTAACTATAGTGGATTTTTGAAGTGAATTAGCTGTAATGTAGTGTAATAGACTTGTAACACTTGGCTGTGGACGTTGGATGCTGAGATTCAAAGAGTAGGAGTAGTTCTCTTTAGGACAGTAAACTGTTTTTGCAAAAGACAACATGAACTTCGGTGATTCCATGAATTTTCTGTAATTATCTAGCCAGATTTTGACTTTGGACCCTTAATAAAAGTTGTAGGACACATCTTCAGGAACAACATATCAAAAATTTAGGATAAATAAACGAGGTATGACCTACGAAACGATTTTTCTCTGAAAATGCTAAAGCTGGAAGTTATTACAGAATGTTAGCAAGGAATATGGAAAGTACTGCTCTTGATACATAATTAATCTGACTTAGTGTTCTTCATGAAACATTTTCCTTTAGGTCCTGTTTATAACATATCCAAAATTCAGAATTTTCTGAGTTCATTTAGGGGTTATTCCAAAATTTTCATTAAAACTGCACATTCTGGTTTTTAAGCTGTTTTACTCCGACTTTGCTCAACTGATTTCAAAAGTGAATGCATCTTCGGTTGTTATGTGATATGATGATACTGGCATTGGCATATCATGCAATATTGAGATGCGATGAAGGATTCTTGGATTGTCTCAAAGATGAATATATCTTGAATTGTTATGCGATATGATGATACTGGCATTGGCATATTACGCATTATTGAGATTTGATGAGACTCAAGGGACATTTGGTCATTGCATTGAAAAGTGTTTTTGGAAATTAAGGTGCTAATTGTTGCCGTTGGACCCTCGGGTCAACGATGCCCCGGAATCTGGATGCCCAAAGGTTCGAATGAGTCGATGCCTTTCGGATGCCTGGTTGTATTATGAATACATGCCCAGAGGTTTTTCCCCGGGAGTGTCAGGATGCTCGGTTGTATTATGATACATGCCCGAAGGGTAGGGGTAACCATTTTCATGGCGAGCCCCAGCGATTCCTCGTAATGCCAGGTGGGTGCGAGATGCCCAGAGGTTCGAATGAGTCGATGCCCTTTGGATGCCCGGTTGTATTATGATACATGCCTGGAGGGTGAGGGGTTGTATTATGATGCATGCCCGGAGGTTCCTCGTGATGCCAGGTGGGGTGCGAGATGCCCAAAGGTTCGAATGAGTCGATGCCCTTTGGATGCCCGGTTGTATTTTGAATACATGCCCGGAGGCTTCCGCGACGCTAGGGATGGGTGCGGAATCCCAGAAGGACGGAAACGTTGGTCCTCTGGGGGGATAAAACCGTTTGAATGATTAAATATAATGATTATATTAAGTGTGAATTTGGTCTAATTATGGGACTAAATTGTATGGCATGGAATGGGACGTGTCATTACAGTTTGGCCCTATGATCGGGACTTGTGTAACTAGACATGATGCATCTTATTGGTTGGAAATGCACTGGTCATTGCATTGAAGAGTTATATGGTTTGGATGCATACTCATTCATTGATTGCCTATCTTGTCTATCTTGCATGAATCTAGATATTGATGGTACGGCGTGATATAGCTTAATGAATCTTTTACTGCTGAGTGGTTGTACTCACCCCTTTTGGGGACTAACATTTCAGACTAGATAAGATACCTCTGCCACCACCGCCACCAGCAAATGGACCGAGTGGTTGGATATGACCGCGAGGAGGAGGACAGCAAAGGAAGGAACTTTTGGATGCCGACACTGATCGATGGACTTTAAGTATATGACTGTTGGAAAAGATGTCGGTTATCTTTTGATACGTAGCCGGGTATAGAAAACCATGGCGTTTTTTATGTACCGACTAAGAAGTCCATCAGGTTTATGTAAATAAAGGTGTTCGGCTTTAATTTATAAAATTTTTATTTGGTGTGCATCGTTTTAAATTGATGAAAGGGGAGTTGATGGATGTGCTTCCGCCATATTTCTGCGCAGGGACCTATGGAAAATATATAAACCCCCAGGACTTATAGACTTATTATAACTCTTTGGTATCAGAGTGATATATTATCAGGACAAGAGAAAGGTAAGCGCACTGTGACAACCCCCACGGATCGGGGGACCGTTCAAGGGTGCCACAGCTTCGGTGAGGAGCACAAGTTCTTCCAATGTGCCATAGACGTCATAGATATCATCGAGAATTGAAGTCAAGGAGATCACTTTGGTTAGTATATTTATGGCCATGGCAAATTCAGGCTCGAAATATATTCCCGAGATCAAGAAGAACAACTCCACAATCCTGTCTCTAGCAAATGGGAACTTCCTCGGAACATCAATCTCCTTCCACCACCTATGATTAAACGAACATGAGTGTAATTGAAAGGACTTTAGGCCGATAACCTCGCATATATAACATTCCTTTTTTTCACTTGTAAAGGACTTTGAAAAACACTATTTAGAAGGATACATTGAAACTAGATGAGTTAACCTTTGGAAAACACAATGAGAATAATTGATAGCTCGGGAATTGTTATAACATTATCGATAGTTCAATATTGTTAAAACATAGTCTAGAAGCTAATTTTAGATTATGCTATCACATGAAGTTAATGAACCTAGTAATCTCGCCAAGTTCCTTCTGGTGTTGCTCTTGCAGTAAGTTGAAATCTAGTTTAGCCAATGCAAGCAAAACTTCATCATGTGAAGGCTCCTCTTGGTAGAGTGGAATATAACACCTCACCACCAGCCTTGGCAATCCCTTGCGAAGTGGCTGCTCTAGGGCATGAGTCACTTGTTTCGCGAGACTAGTGATCACTTTGCTTTCATCGATCGATTTAAGGTGAGTTGTAGCAAAAGGAAGTGCTTCGTCCAAGATAGAATCGCCGTGACACCTTAAATGGCAAGCTTCATATAGGCTTAGTAATCCGCGTGCATCGGTGACAAGCGATTCCCGGAAATTCCCTTCACTATCCTTGAATTTGTTAAGATCTCTGTGCAACCAACCAACATGGAAAAAAGATGCAATCAATTAGAAATTAGGAAGGGGATATGCATGGTTAACGTTGTAGATTTTCTTGTCCGCGTTTCTCCTAAAAATTCGACAAAGCAATAGAAGTAACTTAATACGTATCTTATCGGATTGGTTTATTGCATATAAGACGTACCTGAAGAAAAATTGTAACCTTGTTGTCGCAGCAATCGAAAGATAAGAGCAACCATGTGAAGGTCATCTACCTTGAAATCTTCAAGATGAAGTTGAGAGTAACTTTTGTGGATTTGTTCTAATTGCTCATCTACTTCATGTTCAAAATGGTAGTCAATTCCCAAGCGTTGGATTTGATCAATCAAGTGAAGCATTTGTGAAGGCTTATCCACGACGCCAGCCAGCATCTTCCTCACCTCTCCTTTCAGTTCCTCGATTTGTTCCTCCACTCTTCCAAGGAATTTGAACTTCTGCAAATTGTACGCTATTTTCAAATTAAAGCAAGCATGAAATACTTGTACTTTACAAAATAAACTTAGTTTTGATGGCCCCGTCTGCGAAACCTATTAAGGTATTTTGATGTTCTACGCTCATTCAGATGACATGTGAAATTGGATCCATGAGAACAACGAGCATACCATTGGAGGGAGTCGATGCCATAATGAGATGTTTCTTGCAGCAGAGAACATACGGTGGTCAATGAAGCTCTAAGAGTGTTCTTTGGACTGAATAATTATTGTTGTTTTCCAACCTTCTTTATGCTTTCAGGATTTTCAACTGCATCTTTTTGTGCGGAGAAGGGAACACGTACATGTATGAGACAAATAGAAATCATATATGCGATGTGGAGGAACTCCAGGAAATCGAAGTAAGTCTACAAAATGCAATTGCGAGGAAAAAAAAAAGAGTAGAAGATAACAGAAGAATTACTAACCACTGAGTTGGAGGGGAAAGCATATTTAAGGAAGTAATCCCCCCATATGCTCAGATGATAACCCGCCGATCGACGTTCAATCACAAAGTCTGTTCCTTTATTTGGAGAAGAACGTTGAATTGCTGAAACCTTCGAGTCCGGTTAATTTTATAAAGAAATTTTAATGTGTTCAATATCATAGACAGGCGTGGACAAGGATTTTTAGGCTCAAATTCACTCATTGATAAGGTCTTTTATAGATCGAGAAAGCCTTGGCTGGGCTTTAGACCATAGGTAATTGAGGCAATTTATATATACTTTTTTTGGAATTTCATATTTTATCTTTTCTCTATCAAACTTGGGTAACAATGCTTTCATATTCCTTACTATTTACCTGGCAAGGAACATGAAAGAAAAATATTGAAATCAAATAATGCTCTTTTATTCGATGCAATATTTTCCCTACTTTTGAGCATGAATGTTAAATTTATAACGGGAATGTCAAAATTTCCCTAGAAGCAATGTTTAACTACGTGGGGAAGCTTTGTGTTATTTTAGATGAAGTGCATAAAGGGAAATGTATTTTCACTTGCTATGTCACTACTATTCACGAAATATGTATACATATATATAGTTAAGTCAGAAGCAATGTATTAAATTCCTACCATTGAGTAGGAGCTAGAGGCAAATTTGAGGAAGTCATCCCCCCATATGCTTGGATGAAAATCTACTGATTGGCGTTCGACCACATGGCTTTTTTCTTGAGCTCAGGGAGAAGACGGAATTGTTGAAATCTGATGAGACATTCTTTTCTTTTCTTTTTTTGGCTATCTCTAATGAGATTCTGGTGTTTGACCAATAGATAAAGAGCATGAGAGGCTTTTCCGTGAGTGCCAAAGACCTTATTGATGGGTATTTATAGGCAAGGAACGGCTTAGCAATCCTAGTAATTGCACCATTTGGGTATGTTATTCCCCAAAATAACAATATGTGCCAAATGCCAGTGGCCCAGGTTATGCACTAGAGTACAAATGCATCATTGTCGGGTTCTATCGAACCGGTTGATGGATGACGTTTGACATGTGCCCCGTAGATAATTTTGGAAAGGTTCTTTAACCTGTAAATGGTGTAGACTGTCGGACATTGCGGACATCTACTAATTGAGTGACATTTTTCTCTCTCTCTCTTTTTTTTTTTTTTTTTGGAGGGGGGTATAATGAGATTTTGGTGTTTGACCAGTTGATAAAGAGCATGAGGCTTTTTCGTGAGTGCCAAAGACTTAATTGATGGATATTTATAGGCAAGGAACGGCTCAGCAATTCTAATAATTGCATTGTTATTTTGGGATTTCGTGCCGAATGCCAGTGGCCCAAGTCATGCACCTAAGCACGGTTGCCGGTTGCCAGTGGCCTAAGTCATGCACCTGATTTAGTAAATACATTATCGTGGGGTCCTATTAGGCCGGTTGCCAGTGGCCTAAGTCATGCACCTGAGCACGGTTGATTTTTAGTAAATACATTATCGTGGGGTCCTATTAGGCTGGTTAGTGGCCTAAGTCATGCTGAGCACGGTTGATTTTTAGTAAATACATTATCGTATACATTATCGTGGGGTCAGGCCGGTTGCCAGTGGCCTAAGTCATGCACCTGAGCACGGTTGATTTTTAGTAAATACATTATCGTGGGGTCCTATTAGGCCGGTTGCCAGTGGCCTAAGTCATGCACCTGAGCACGGTTGATTTTTAGTAAATACATTATCGTGGGGTCCTATTAGGCTGGTTGCCAGTGGCCTAAGTCATGCACCTGAGCACGGTTGATTTTTAGTAAATACATTATCGTGGGGTCCTATCAGGCCGGTTGATGTCCGGCGTTTAACACGTGTACCGTACAGAATTTTGGAAAGGCTTTTGTAACCTGCGAATGATGCAGACTGTCGGAGATATCTTGGAAGCTGTGTTTTGCTTCTCCACCATTCATTTTCCCATCGGAGTCTATTCTTCCTTGTCTTCGCCTGCTGCGGACTAGAAGGTTCAGTTCTGCATATTCTCTATTATCGCACCATGATCAACTAGTCCCTGAGTGATGTGAGTGTTGCACCAATACCTTTTCGCTTTCACGGTCCCATGCGGTGCTGCAACCTCGTTAAGAATGGAGATATTTACCGCGTTGTGTGGTTCCTGATTTGATTCTGAATTAAAATGTGAAGATCGTTCCTGTGAACGTGTGCAGCACTTGTGGTCCACATGCGCACCCAACCTAACCTAGTTTATCCAAGGCAATAGTACTTCATTTTTTATGTGGTTGTGGATTGGCCTCGTTGTTCTTGGTCAGGTCATTCACAAGGTCCTCCCTCTTTGTATTGTGCGGTGGGTTCTTAACTCAGCACATTCGGACCATCCCGCCTCTCAAAGCACTTGAGAAGGTTGCCTTTAAATTAGCAGTTTCGCGTCTTCCAATTGATTTTCACATTGCTTTTAGATAGTTCGATTCTATTCAATAATATTTTTATTTTTCTATTTTTCTATTTTTGTTCCTCAGAAAACGAAAATTCATTTAGTAATGTCAGCCAATTTTTTATTTCATGAAACAGATCAATAGCTAGAGAATAAATTTGAAATAAAAATAAAAAAATAGGAAAAACCTACTTCTTTGTTCCTGGAAATACAAAAATAAACTCAACATAACCTAATGTTCGTCTTTACACAATCAACACAATATTCGGTCTCCCGGCCCGATATAAGTTTTCATTTTTCAGAATAAAAAATAAAATAAAATAAATAGAAATTCAAAAATTTAGGGAAAAAAATTTAGAAATTAGATGTTGAGTAGTCTTATTGGATTTTTATGTAAACTTTAGTTTAGAATTAGTTTAACATAAGAATGTGAAAATATTTTGATGAAAATTGGATTCAAGATTGAATAAGCTTTTAGGGTTTTGCTATATAGATTTTGAATGTCATTTTTTTTTAGAGACAATACTAGATTGCGAAAGCTTGATGACTCCAAGCAACTTTTTCTTCTTCTTTTTTCAAATGATCTATACACCTATTTATCATAATGCTTAGAGATTTACTATCAACTTCCTCATATTATAAGTTATAAATCAACGGAACTCTCTGTTACTATTTCCAACCATCCATCTTTGACTAATTATTATGAAGATGGAATTGCTGAAATATGATGAGACATTCTCTCTCTCTCTCTCTCTAGGGTATTTATAGGCAAGGAACGGCTTAGCAATTCTAGTAATTGCATGGTCATTTTGGGATTTTTCGTCTCCCGCAGTAACAATACGTGCCAAATGCCAGTGGCCCAGGTTATGCACCTGAGTACGGTTGATTGTTAGTAAATGCATTATCATCGGGTTCTATCGGGCCGGTCGATGGCGGCGTTTAACATGGGTACCGTGCAGGATTTTGGAAAGACTCTTTAACCTGCGAGTTCATGCTGTGTTTAGCTTCTTCGCCGTTCATTTTCCTATCAGAATTTGGTCTTCCTTTGCGGTTGCTTGCTGCGGACCAGAAGGTTCTACATATTTTCTATTATTACAGTGCGCGGTAACCTTCTGAGTGATGAGAGTGTCGTACCCATGCCTTTTCGCTTTCACGGCCTCATAAAGTGCTGCCATCTCGTTAAGAATGGAGATTCCTTTCGCGTTATGTGGTTCCTGATTTGATTCTGAATTAAAATGTGAAGATATTTCTGCGAACTTGTGCACTTGTGGTCTACATCCACGCCCAACCATACCTGGTCTAACCAGGGCAGCAGCACTTCATTTCATGTGGATGTGGATTGGCCTCGCCGTTCTTGGTCAGGTCATTCACAACTTCCTCCCTCTTTCTCTTTCATGGCGCGTTCTTAGCTCATCGCATTTGAACCATCCCGCCTCTCAAAGCACTCAAGAAAGCTGCCTCTAAATTATCGATTTCTAGCCTTCCAATTGATTTTCACGTTGATTTTAGACAGTAGAATTTTGGAAAGGCCCTTTAACCTGCGAATGGTGCATACTGTCAGACATAGCATGCATGCTGTGTTTCGCTTCTCCACCATTCATTTTCCTATCAGAATTTGGTCTTCCTCGTTTTCGCTTGCGGCGGGCGAGAAGGCTCTACATATTTTCCGTTATTACGGTGCGGTCAACTACTAACTGAGTTCCGACCAAGGTAAAAAAAACTACTGAGTGATGTGAGCATTGTCCCCACACCTTTTCGCTTTCACGGCCCATGCGGTGCCACAACCTCGTTAAGAATGGAGATATCTACCGCGCTGTGTGGTTCCTGATTTGATTCTTAATTAAAACGTGAAGATCGTTCCTGTGAATAGGGGTGTGCAACCGGATCAGGTATACCTGATTCCCGGACTGCCCCACCCAGAAAATAGGGTTGGGAACCGGTTCCCAAAATTCGGAACCGGTTTAAACCAGTCCGGGAACAGGTTAAGTGATTATCCACCCGAAAACCGGTTCCTAGACCGGTTTTGGAATAGGTTCTCGGACCAGTTTTGTAAGTAGAGGTCCAAAACCCTTTTTTTCTCCCGATTTCTATTCTTACTCCCGGAATCACACGATGTTTTTCCTCTTGGCTCTCTCAAACACGCACGGCACTCCTCCTTTGTCATTCCTTTTCCTCACTTGCTTCCCTCCCTCACCGGCTCCCTCTCGCACCGTCTGATGGACAGACGGTGTTCGTTGCCGCCAAATTCTTGTGTATCACATGGATTGGCTCGCCTAATTTCTCTTTTGTAGGAGAAGTTATGCTTGCATAAATAAGTAGCTTCATATATTAGTTATGGGAATAAGACTAATATTAGACCCATGTTTGTTACCAATTATTTGCCTTATGATTTTATTTATTATAATTAGCCATATGGATCATTAATTTTTCGTTTAGTCAAAAAGTTCATGTATTAATTTATTACCAGTGCTTAATGTTTCAATATAAATTAAGAAGATTATGTTATTTTCTCGCTTATTAATATAAAATTCGAAGTCGTATAGGATATCGGAAGATTGCAAAATAGGTTCCAATGGAAACATGATTGACCCTGGAACCGGATCGGAAAAATAGGATGGGTCGGGTACAGGGTCCAATACAAACAGGGGTGGGTATAGGGTCCAGAAAATGAGAACTGGTTATAACAGGGTCGGGTACAGGGTCCAAGTCTAGACCCTACCCACCCTGGACCCGATCACCCCTACCTGTGAACGTGTGCAGTGCTTGTGGTCCACATCCGCACCCAACCTCACGTAGTTTATCCAAGGCAATGGTACTTCATTTTATGTGGGTGTGGATTGGCCTCGTTGTTCTTGGTCAGGTCACTCGCAAGTTCCTCCCTTTTTCTATTTCGCAGTGTGCTTTTAGCTCATCACATTCGGACCATCCCGCCTCTCAACGCACTCAAGAAAGCTACCTACCTCTAAATTAGTAGTTTTGCATCTTCCAATTGATTTTCACAATTCTTTTAGACAGTAAAATACCAGTTGAGAGTGCCAAACTCTGGAAAGCTCATTTGAATGTGTTGAGAGCTACAGTTACAGGGACTATATAGGCCTAGAGCCCATCGTAACCATGGAAGAAGCCGGATCGCTATCTCAAATGTGGGATTCTCCTGTTGCACTAAAAATGAATTCTACATGGCCAAGTCCCTGTAGGTGGGCTTTCATTCCGTGCTAATAGTAGATCTCATTCTCTTCTTTCCATACTCCATACCGATCAAATCAATTGGTTTTATAACCATACCATTCTAAATCGCATCCTTTGAAATTCGAAATGAAAATAGCTCATCAAAAGCTTGATTAATCTTTTTTGGACAGATAAATTATACACTTCATTTCATTCTTCAATGAAAAAACCATTCTTACTAAAAGCTTTAATTTTACCCCAACTGACGTATGTATCCCACATCTTGTTGCCACTCATTAGCACAGTACACCTGCATAGATGCATCATCTTTTGAGCAATGGGTCCAGTTTTCTAATGTCCAGCTGATGAACTTCTAGTTCACTAATTGCATATCATAACTATTGCACTGGGTCTATGAGCACCGAATGTATGTAATCTTTCAGTGCAATATGAGGATTGGTATAATGATCTCCACCATCCTTGTACAACACATCCATCACTCGCGAGAGGTTGAGAATTCCCACGAGAAGTGGCATTGCGACAGCAGTCGGGCGAAGACACTCCTCATTGATGTCCTTCCACGAGTCATTCACTTGCTTGCGAAGGTTGTTTTCCGCTTCTTGTTCTGTGACACCATATTGCTTCATGTAACATTGCACGGCCGAGTCCACATGTCCTCTTGATTGTTCAAACTGCAAAGATATGTATAACAAGACATTTAAACAAGACCGTCTATATTCCATAGGAGTTGGGTTGGGTCTATAACTTCATGGAACACTTGCAAGAACAAAAAGTACCTTATGTGTCGCCAAATCATCCATGAGCCTGCAGATGATTGTTGAAGCCTTGAGGATCTTTGGGTCATTGAACAACCAATCTAGATCGTCTTTTGTGACGATATCAGGCATTCCCACAAAGGACGTGACAGCTAACAATGGGTAACCACTTGATACTAGCGCAATGGACATGTACTCATCCATGGTGGGTTTGTGCTGTTGGTGCAGCCATTTTGCTTCAGCAAAATAGTATCTCGCCTGCCTCTTCATCTGAGAATGCAAAAGATTATATTTCTATCAATCGAGAATGACAGCACTAAGATTGTAGAATATAGTAGAGGTGGTACGATCTTACTGCTTCTACCGCATAGCAGAGGCAGTATGATTTTCCTGCGCATGCCAGTATTTCTTCAATTTCGACGTAGATATTGATAAGTGCTTTGTAAAACACTTGCATGTACTCTGGAAGTTCATGTATGCAATCAATGTCCCACCTGAAATTATGAGATATTATAAGATAGGGTATAAAATACGTGATAATTTTAAACTTCAGATCGCACAAGGATTTGGGAATCACCATATTACCATATGAGAACTATGAAAAGGTTGATCAATCAAACTCCATCTTCTTTTGACATAGAGTTACTGATCAGATACGTTTTGCCACATCATACAAGTAGTGGTGAAACATAATGTACGTAAAGTAAGACGCACATGCTGCAAACCAAAAGGCAGAAAAGAGAATTTAACCTTTGAATTGCTTGAGTGAAGAGCTCTAGCTCTTCATAGGTGCCATAGACATCATATATGTCATCAAGAACTGAAGTCACTGCGATCACTTTGGTCATCATTCTTCTAGCAACCGCTAATTCGGGCTCAAAATGAACTCCCAGAATCCAAAAGTATCCTTCCACGAGCCTGTCTCTTGCAAATGGTAACTTCCTCTTGAAGTCTAAACCCATCCACCACCTACATGTAAAATGGCATTATTCATATAATATTCCGTAGAGTGTAAACTCAAACTATTTAATCATGTGATTTCATAGTTGATGAACCTTGTAAAATCAAATAACTCCTTCCGGTGTTGCTTCTGCAAGCGGTTGAAATCTAACTTGGCTAGTGATAGCAGGACTTCATTTTGTGAAGGTTCTGCTTCGTACATGGAGATGTATCGTCTGGCCTCGAGCCTCGGCACCCCTTGACGAATTGTTTGCTTTAAGGCATGACGGACTTGTGTTGCGAGAGGAGGGCTTAGTTGCTCCTTAACGGATTCGAGATGGGTTAAACTGAAAGAAAGCGCTTGATCCAGAACATCTTCTCCATGCACACTCAAATGGCTAGCTTCGTACAAACTTAGTAGTCCCCTTACGTCACTTGCATGTTTCTCACTGAACTTTCCACTGGGGTCCTTGAACTTGTTGAAGATGTCTGCTCATAGATCACAGTGAAATAAGGATTTCTATTGTAAACATCTCTGTTAGACAGAGATTCTTCAGAGCAACAATGACAACCAACTTACAAACGATGGTTGAAGCCACTTGTAGTTATTATTTTTATCTCTTGCCAAGGACAGTCCCTATAACAATTGTTCCTCATAATATGAAAACCATGTGACCTATCATTTAGTGTGTATTAAGTGAACTATATGTAGAAATCACTCTCTGGATCTCTAGCATTTTTCTAAAAGAAACAGTCGTAAACCAGTTGTATTCTAGGGTTTTCTAGGGATATCCGGCATATTTGGTCAAGAACGTGAAGTATGCCACAAGTTTAACACATTTATGAAGTTCCTTACGGTCAGAATTTTGCCTAGTAGGAGTACTATTTAGGTGCGTTATACTTTTATCGGATTGTGGCTTTGGGGTTCTGTTGTGCAATAACTTGGGCAGGTCGTCTGTAACTTCAGGTGATTGATTGTCGAATGACCTCGATCCACGGTAGAGAAAGGCAAAGGGGATAGATTTTGGACGATGGGAAAAGATCAAAGTATATAGATCATCAATTTTGTGGCTGAGTATTAAAAACAAAAGAAGGCGACTCACCAGATGAAACTCGGTAGCCTTGTTGTCGCAACAATCGGAAGAGGAGAGCAGCCGTGTAGAGGTCATCGATATCCCTGTCTCCATTGTTGCAAACGAAACATGTCTCACTAAGTTGTTTCAACATGTGATCAATGTCGCTTGCGAAGTGGTGTGCAATGCCTAATCGTTGTATTTGATCAATCATGTCCAGTTTCAGGGACGGCTTGTCGGCATCAGCGCATAGCATTCTCTTCACCTCGTCAACCAGCTTCTGGATTTCTTGTTCCGCATGCTGATCATGGCCATTTTCCTACACATAACAGAGAAAAACATATGTCAATTTCTCTCTGGTACTGAGTGCATGAGAAGTTCACTGGCCCGTAAGGAAGGACGAGAGGGGCTTTCTATTGGTGTCAATTTCTCTCTGATACAAAAGACTGCAGTGGACCGGGCCAAAATCGATATCTTTGTGCATCACACCGCAGCACGTGGATATTTTACTTTGCTCTCACTCGCGCAAGCGCAAGGGCTCTCTCTCTCTCTCTCTCTCTCTCTCTCTCTCTCTCTCTCTCTGCTTGATGTTAAAGTCAATTGTGGAGCTCAAGCGGTCTCATGATCTCTCCCGGCCAGTGAGAGGCTGCCTCCTCCTCCAGATCCGGAGCCAATGCCTCCAGATATATAACCTCAACCTCCATGGCCATGGAAGGCGGCGGCTCCTCTATGGCCATGAGACTCAACCGTGACGTCAATATCTCAACAGCTATAGAGGAGTCGCTGATGTCATGGTGGCGGAGCGCAGAGAGAGAAAGAGAGACCAGCCTGGAGATGATGAGGACGATGGCAGATGGTGAAGCGACTCAGACATGTGGCCAAGGCTCAGCCTGGAGGCGGCGGCGGCAACTTCACTGGTGGCGAGAGCACAGGGAGAGGCAGCACCTAGTTGCTGTCAGGAGGAGGATCGGAGGGAGAGGGAGAGGGAGAGGGGGAATTTGAAGTTGGTACGATGAGGACTAGAGTTACGTGGACAAGTACGGGATTTTTTATGGTAAAAAAGTACGGGATGGTCCAAATAATCATAAACTGTAACTAATTATCGTCTAGGTATGGTCTGGAGAGGACGTGGGTATTGAATTCTTGAGTGCATAAGGTAAAAAAAGAAAGAAATAGAGAAAGAAAGATGGTAAATATGGGATAACTAAGGGTGTTTATTGAAATTTTGCACCAGGATATTTACGAAGATGTTATTGATAACGATAATTCTCACATTGCTTGTTTACGAGATTTGTTTGGATTTCATGTCGTTTCTTTTCACCTTACATCAAAGGGCTCTCTCACGTTTACCCAATATTTTCACTCTTTTTTAGCACAAATTTTAAATTTATAATGAGAATGTCAGAATTTCCTTGGTCATTATAGAGTAACAAAGTGAAGAACCAAGTTTAAGCACGAGAGGAAGCTTTGTATTATTCCAGATGAAGTGCATAAAAGGAAATTTATTTTCACGTGCTATACCACTACTATTCACGAAATATGTGTACATATAAATAGTTGAGTCAGAAGCAATGTATTAAATTCCAACCATTGAGCAAGAGCAAGAGGCATATTTGAGGAAGTAATCCCCCCATATGCTTGGATGAAAATTTGCTGAATGGCGTTCAACCACATGGCTTTTATCTTGAGTTGTAAGAGAAGATGGAATTGCTGAAATCTGAAGAGACATTCTTTTCCTTTCTTTTATGGCTTTCTCTAATGAGAGAGAGAGCACGAGGGGCTTTTCTGTGAGTGCCATAGACATTATTGATGGGTATTTATAGGCAAGGAATGGCTTAGGCTCCGTATGGTAATGCTTGTGCCCTTTTACTCTCCGCAATAGAAAAATAACTAAAATCCGTTTGATAATATCAATTAATTTTTCTACTCCCCGTAATAATAAAGTGATTGGGGAATAGATTTGGAACAGAAACAAGAAGTAGAAAAAAGTAGTTTCTTATCGAGAACAATTTGTAAAAATAAGTTATTTTTAATTTTTTTTTTCTTTTCTTCTTCTTCCTCGCCGCTCGCCGCCCATTTCTTGTTCCTAGAAAAATTTCTAGAAATAAGTTAATTTTTTTTCTTTTCTAGGCGGCGAGCGGCGAAAAAGAAAAAGATAAGAAAAAAAAATTAAAATTTAAAAAAGTATACATTACAAAAGAAATTGTAAATTATACTACACGTATTCATATTCTTTTTCTATCTCGAGAATAAAAAATTTGTGTAGCTAGTAAACGCATTCTTTTACTAAAAAATTACTTTATGAATCAAAAATAGAAAAAAAATTATTTTTAAAAGAAATGAAATGAAAATATTATCAAACACACCCTTAATAATTTTAGTAATTGTACTGTTATTTTCGGATTCATCGTTTCCCAAAATAACGATTTGTGCCAAATGCTAGTGCCCAGGTTTTTTTTTTTTTTTGTCAAAATAGAACTATCGGGGTAGTTGATGTACGGCGTTTAACACGTGTATCCATAGAATTTCAGAAAGGCTTTGATGTTGGAGATACCTTGCAAGCTGTGTTTTGCTTCTCCACCGTTCATATGCCAATCAGAATCTAGTCTTCCTTGTCTTCGCTTGCTGCGTACTAAGAAGATTCTGTTCTGATGTTCTCTAATATTGTACCATGGTCGACTAGTGACCCGAGTGGTGTGAGTGTTGTGCCAATACCTTCTCGCCATCACGGTCCCATGCGGTGCTATCGCCTCGTTAAGAATGGAAGTATCTTCCGCGGTGTGTGGTTCCTGATTTGATTCTGAAGTAAACGTGAAGGTCGTTCCTGTGAACGGGTGCAGCACTTGTTGTCCGCATCCGCACTCAACCTTACCTAGTCCCACCTAGGCAGTAGTACATCATTTTATGTGGGTGTGGATTGGCCTTGTCATTCTCAGTGAGGTCATTCACAAGTTCATTCCTCTTTCTATTTCGCGGTGTGTTCTTAGTTCATCACATTTGGACCATCCCGCCTCTCAACGCACTCTAGAAAGCTACCTCTAAATTAGCAATTTCGTATCTTTTGATTGATTTTCACATTGCTTTTAGTCAGTTTGGTCCTGTTTGATAACATTTTATTTTTTTATTTTTTTGTTCTTTTATTCCTTGAAACAGAAAAAGAACAAAAATCTATGTAATAATGTCAGCTAATTTTTCTATTTCTCAAAACAGATTAGTAGCAAGGGAATAAATTGGAATAGAAACACGAAGTATTAAAAAAAAAAAACCTACTTATTTGTTCCCGAAAACACAAAAAATGTCATTTTTAGAAAAATAAGCTCAACATAATCTAATGTTCGTCTTTATACAACTGACACAAGGTTCAATCTCCTAACGCGATCCAAGTTCCCATTTTTCGAAATAAAAAATAAAATAAAATACAATAAAAAATAAATAAAAATTAGGAAAAAATTTAGAAATTAGATTTTGAGTAGTTTTACTAAAATTTAATGTTAATTTCAATTTAGAATTAGTTTAGCATAAAAATGTGAAAATATTTTGATGAAAATTGGATTCAAAATTGAAAAGCTTTTAGGGCTTTACTATATGGATTTTTAACTGTCGGTTTTTTTTAGAGATAATGCTGGATTGCGAAAGCTTGGTGACTCCAAGCAACTTTTTCTTTTCTTCTCAAAAGGTCTATACGCCTATTTATTGTAATGCTTAAAGATTTACTATCAATCTCCTCATATTGTGAGTTGTAAACCAAAGAGACTTTCCGTTACCATTTCCAAGGGGAAAGTATAAAAAAAGTCATGAACATATTATATTGGTACCAATTAACTCTTAAACATTTTTGCATTGGTACCAATTCAATCCATTCGGCCAATTTTGGCTAGCTAGCACTAACACCCAGGGCCATTGGTGAGGTGGCTTCGCTCAGATCTGGGCGAGGCCATAGTGGCCATCGCCAAGCCAAAGGCTCGCCGACCACTGGCGAGGGCTGCGATGGCCTCGCCAATCGCGAGCAAGGCCGCCTTTGCCCGCGGCAAGGCTAGGGCGAGGCTAATCTTGCCCAAATCCGAGCGAAGCCGCCTCGCCCACAACCCTGGGCGAGGCCGAGCGAGGGCCGCAACCCCGGTGAGGCCCAGTGGTCGGCGAGCATCCGGCTTGGCGATGGCCGCTGGCAAGGCTCTTTCGCTAGCCACGGGCGAGGCCACCTTCACCTAAGGCAAGGCCAGGGCGAGGTTGGCCTCACCCAAATCTGGGTGAAGCTGCCTCACTCACGGCCCTAGCTCTCGCCGGCCACCACGGGGACATTCAAGGAGGAACAAGGGAGAAAAGAAAAAAAAAAAAAAATGGACAAAAAGAAAAAATTAATAAACAATTCGAACAAAATAAAACAATTATTTAAGAAATTGCCACGCGTCGTCGTAGCCATCAAAGATGCATCCACGTCAAGCATCATTTTTGGCTAAAATTGGAATGGACTGAATTAGTACCAATACAAAAATGTTTAGGACTAAATTAGTTTAATTAAAAAGTTTAGGACTGAATTGATACCAATATAATAGGTTTGAGACTTTTTTCGTACTTTTCCCCCATTTCCACCCATTTATCTTTAACTAACTATTATATTGGTTTTCTTAGGTCATTTTAGAATATCTTGATCAATTAAATCATTACAAAATTCCAGTATTATCTAAACATGAAATGTTAAGTCTCTTTATAATTAAATAAAAAAAATGGGGTTCAAAATTTTTAGGATTGTACCAAATGCATTTTTGTTCTTTCTCTATTTCGGAAATAGAAATTTTGTGTAGTTATTAAACGCGTTTTTGCTCAGAAACTTGTCCAGAGAGAACTATTTTTGAACAGAAATTGTTCTCGAAAATAAAAATGTTATCAAACACACCTTAAATACTAGTCAAGAGGCCAAACTCTAGAAATTTCATTTAAATGTGTTGAGAACTACAGTTATGGGGACTATATAGGTCCCGAGGCCATCGTAGCCATGGAAGAAGCTGGGTCCCTATCTCAAATGCGGGATTCCTTTGTTACACTAATAATGAATTCTACATGGCCAAGTCCCTATAGGAAGAGCTTTCATATTGCCCTTCAGTAGCATCGCTTTCTCTGAATTAAAATCGCAATCAATGACACTAGAGGAAGATGACTTTAAGTATGTGGCCGAGAAAAAAATGTGTTTGCACATTGGCCCTTGTAATTGTACCTGGAGTTACAAAAATAGATGTTTGATCAATATCTCCTCCGCTTCGCCCTCGACCTCCACCTTGATAGTGACCTTGGTCTCGACCTCAACTACAATCTTGATTAGTCTCTCAAATTTGCACAAGATCTCTACTACTCATTCTCATCTCCAATGGTCAACCAAGTTTATGACAATCGAGAATCACCTACGAGCCGGAGATGCACAAACGTGGATCGAAAATTATCGACCACGGGTCAAATGCGTTAAAATCCCTAAAAGCTACCAAATAGGTTAGGTTATACTAAAATCGCGTTCAGTTGATTTTAACCACGAAATTGAATTCGTTTTTGGGAATCGAACGTTCGAGCATGTCACAATTCATTTTTAAAACGCTGTCTCATCTTTCGGAGAAATTTCGTTGAATCCGGAATTTTTGCGGAAAATCAATTTTGGACAAAAAGAAATTATGGAAATTCGCATGGGCTGCTCTAAGGGGTTTATTGGCTGCCAAAATTACTTTGTTTGAGAAAAAATGAGAGGAAATTAGCCATTGGAGGGAGCCTTGACTTCTTGGTTGAAGACTTTAAGGCCAAATGCACTTGAGTGCATGGATATTTCCCTTGGACTCCCATTGGCCCTCACCTCGACTTAGTTTTCCCCTCTCTCCCTCCTTGTGTGTGAACTTCAGCCAGCCGAACCCCCACCCCTGCTGCTTCTTCTTCTTCTTCATTTCCATTTCCCTTGGTGCCGCAAGCCTCCAGCAGTCAACTAGCCCATGCTGCCGTCTTCAGTCCAACACTGCACCACCTTCAGCTCGCCACCGCTAGCCCGTGTCCTCCCAACAACCCTCGTCTGGAGCTACCGGCCACCTCAGCTTAGCTTCGTTCAACACCCTCCACAATCCGCACCACCTCACACCCCTATCACCGAACCACCAGCTCAACCAGCCCTGTCTGTCCGCCAGCCACCCGCCAGCTTCGTCCAATCGCCTCAGCCAGCCCGCTCGACCACCCGACCAGCTCAGCCCTTCCAAAGAACCACCCCTTCAGCCGTGAGCTTGCTGGGCTGATTTCAGCCCCAGTTGAGCCTCTGTTGGAGAAACGGTTGTCTGGGAATCTCACCACCGTCGCGTCGCCGTCGCCGTTGAATACCGGCGCGTTAGCTCCCTAATCCCGGATTTGGTAGTTAATTACACTTAATAGGTTAGGTTAGTGTTAATTAGGGATTTGTGGTTAATCTAGTTAGAGTAACTAGTTAGTTAGGATTTGTTAGTTTAGTTATGTTAGTTTGGTTAGGTGGTTAGTTTAGTTAGTTAGCCTACCCTAGGTTAGATTAGTTAACTTGGGTTAGTTAGTTAACCATGGTTAGGATAATTAACTATGGTTAGGTTGATTAACCATGATTATTTTAATTAAGTTGGATTAATTTAATTAATCGCAATTTATTTAATTAATCGTAATTAGCGTAAATAGTGATGGGATAGCCGTTTCATGAAATTTTACGCTGATTTGTGCAATTGAGTGCTTGGTGGTCGTTATGGATTATTATTGCAAAATTTGATTTTTATGGTATTTAAATAGAAAAAATACGGGTGTTGGTTTTTAACGCCAAATTTTTATGTACTATATAAAATCGTAAAATTTTGAAATGAGAGCGTAATACGTTTATTGGTACGATTTAAATATGTGACCACGCACGATTATTTTATCGAGATTTTTAATACGAAGGAAAATTGGCCAAGTTCATTATTTGAAAACGAGGCATTTGAACGCGAAGCATGGTGTCCTTGGCTAACCTAAATACGCTGATGCATTTACGCGGGGTAGTGAACCCCTCCTGATGCGTTTACGCAAGATGATGCCTGATTAAGTTCGGATGCCTCACGTCAACGGATGCCGGTTACAATGGAGGCCGGGCCGATGCTCCTTTATAGAATGCCGTATTAATGCGTTTACGCGGGATGATGACGTGCTCGATGGGGCAAGACAACACCCAGTTATGCCGGATGACCGTCGACTATTGAGTAGGCTATGGCCAATGGGTCGTAATAACTGGAACATGCCTTAGTGGTTGTGATAGCTGTGCCTGATTATGGGGCAAAATTGTTTGGCACAGAATGTGACATATCATAATGGTTTTACCTTATAATCGGGACCCATATGATTGTTTGAAAGATAAATTGAGGTGTTTCGGTTATTAAATAAGTTTGCCGTATGCATATGATATATGTAACGCACTGATATGTAGGGACGTGCTGAGGTGAGGTAAGTTTGTGTGTGATGCCTATTTAGGCTGCCTCTGAGTGAATTTGCGTCCTAATCGGGTTTAAGGTTTTAACTCACTGAGATTTATCTCACCTCGTCGTGGTTAACCCTTTTTCAGGGCCGTAGCATGGAGATTTGCCGAGTGCAGATGTGGTGGGGACATGATGCGACACCTTTTGGCTGGCTAGTGGAGTGTAGGTTACCTAGGACTTTCTTTTGAGATCGACTTGTGAATATAAACTCCTAGGTTAACCGGGTATGTTTATAAAGTGTGGTTTGTGAAAAAACGTTAGCATGTTTTACTATCCCTGTGTTTGATGGTTGTCAGGGTGTTTATTTACTTTGCTTCCACATGTGCTTAATTGAAAGATAAAAAGAAAGGGTCGGCGACGCGTCCTGAGAATGTCGCATTTCAGTCGACCATCGAGGGATGTGTGCATGCCCAGGGTTCAGGTCGTGACACGTGGACAATTTTTAATAATATTCTAATATTTTTTTAATTTTCTTTTCTTTTCTCTTATTTTTTCTTTTTCCCTCCACCAATCATCACTAGGCCTCATTAATGGCTAGCAGAGGTCACCGCCCTCATCAACCTTGGGCGAGGGACATCTGAGTCTTGACTAGCGAGGGGCTACCCTCGCTTGGCCGGTCAAGGGTGGCCCTCGCCTAGGTGGGCGAGTGTAGGCCGCTTTCGCCTAGGCAGGGGATTACCGCCTTCACATGGGCAAAGGCTGCCCTCACCAACCTAGGCTAGGCATCCCTTGCCCGAGGCCAATAAAGGAGGCCCTAGCTTGAGGCTAGCGGTCGGCAACCTCTATCGGCCATCGATGAGGCTTGATAGTGGTTGGCGAAGAGAAAAGGAGAAAAACAAAGAAGAAAAAAAAAGGAAAAAATATTAAAATGAAAAAAAAATATTAAAATATTATTAAAATTGTCCACATTAGCGTCGATCGTGCCACTTAGGAAAGCCAATGCCCTCTTCACGATTTGCGGCCAAAGTTAATTCGATGTACTCAATTGGCAAAACATGAAAATGTTTTAGAACTCAATTGACAAAATTGAAATATTTATAATTGAACTGGGAAAATTACAATAGTTTTAGGACTTTTTGAATAATTTCCCCAGTTACCGGAGATGGTAGGATGAATTGATCACAAAGGAACAACTTCTCAATACAAGGATTCTACTGCTGCCTCTGCCTCTTGTTCTCCCATTTTTCTTTTTTCTTTTGTGTGCTGTCAATGGATTAGGGAGTTTCATCGGCAAAACATATCTCATGCAAGAGTTAATTTTTACACATGACTTGACTGCAATTCGAAACATAATTTTTACTTATTATTTAAGAGTATCAAAATCGTAACTATCTGATACTCCAATTTATTTTATGATGTACTAAAACAGTGGTGTGGTCACCGAACTAATTGACTTAGAAATAAACATCTCAATAGCTAAGTTTCTCTCAAATTTCCACCCCAAAGTAAGGGACGTACATTTGCTGACCAAGGCGCATGATGAACTATACGCAGTCATAGCCATTGAAATTTGTCGAATTTGAGTGAAAATCACGTGACTGACAGCTTTGGTTGGCTCCAGTCCATGCTGCTTGTGATTGGACCGTGTCTAAGATAAGAATTTCCACCCCAAAATACACGCCACGTCAACATTAGTAGTGGCTCCTACATTGTTATCAATAATTAATTAAGAGAAGAGAATTGGACGTGAAAAGAAGTAATTGTTTTATATGAAAAGAAGTGATTATTGACATGAAGAGAATTGATTATTGAGCATGAAAAGTGGTGATGGTTCCAATAAGGTACTTATTTTCGAGAGATGTGTTGTTTTTCTATTATCACATATTGTTTTCTTTATAAAAAAAAAAAATACTTTCTCTTCTTCATAATACTCTATTGTTCATATTTCTCTCTTCTTATCTTTTATCACAAAAGTTTAATAACACATTCAAGATGAAATTCTAAAAGGAAATTAGAAGAAAAATAAGAGAAAGTAAGAGAAAAGGGAAAATGAAAAGGAAAAAAATGAAAAATATACATAAATATTTGAAAAAAAAATAGAATATTATTAAAATTATTTATGCCAGTGCTAACCATACCACGTAAAACAACCAACGTCCATGTTAGCAATTTTCGACCAAAATTAGCTAGATGGACCCAATTGGTAAAATCGAAAAATTTATGACTGAATTGGCAAAAATGTAATATGTTATGATTTTTTGGACAATTTTCCCCAAAGACCGAACCAAAGTACCTCACATACATAAAATAATTGCAAGAAGTGTGGAAAAATTAGATGATAAATGGAGGTTCATCTAGCTTGCTAGCATACAGTAAAGGGAATCACTACTAGTCCATTGATGCATTAAACGATGCAGCATCATGGAAGCCCCCCGAACAGTATGTCAAAGCTCTTCCAATTGCAATGGCATCGTTAATGAAATTGTTGATGCTTTCAATTGCTGGAGCACATCATTCCTTCTCGATGATCCCGGCTATACCTGGTCCTCTGACAAACCTCTGAAACTTTGAATCGTTTCCGGATGATATCCACTCATCACGTCCAAGGAACTGAAAAGAACCTACATAGAATCAGTTGCATAGGTAAAATGTAAAAACAGAACAGATTACAGAAACGAGTTTACGTTTAACATTTTCGAAAAAGAAACTTAAACGGTCCTCTCACCTTGTGACTTTGATGTTGCAGCGGACGAAGGCAGATTCTACATCTCCAAAACAATATCTGAAACCATGGCTTGAAAAGTGAGTTGTGAGGCGACTCAGGAATATGGTCATGGCCTTCAATTTTTCAGTGCCAATGTTTGACCCAAGTGGTCCTGTAAAGAACATAATTTGAACTTTCGTTTTCATCTGGGAAAGTGACTGCTGATCAAGGTGCAGCTTTTAATTCAAGCATCTATGCAATATTGGAAGAGCAGCGCGGCCAATGAACAAGTAAGCTAACATTGGCTGTACTACTAAGATTATGAAGTTTGTCAATTTACTCCTCCTCATAAAGAAAAAACTTTAGTATATTTCTACTGACGGGTAAATGTCAATTCACGGTTTTGATGCAGAAACCTTCAAATACTTCTCCATCCTTGATTCTTGAAGTGCACCTCTCTAAGAGGGTGCTGGCATAAATCCACTTCTGCCGACAAACAAGCTTCTTGATTAGGAAAGAGTGATGAATTTTTGCTGATCGCCTTCTTGTTACTATCTGCGCAAAATTTCCTTGCGTCTACAAAGTTCCACACTGATGGTCTGCTCAATACCAGTCTCGTCATCATCATAGCCATCTAAATCACTGTGAACTGATTCTGCGGACCACCTCCAAGATCGTTGCTTCTTTTAAGAGACAAAAGCTTGGTTAGCTCTTCTGTGGCTTTTGAACTTTTGTGAGAACGGATTTCTGCTTGAGATTTTGGTTTTCCTGGCTAACCCTGAAATCAGTTTTCCCAAAAGTCCCATTTGCAAGTAATGCATGCGGCAAGTCGGTGAACTCTTTTCATTGTTCTATATTAACCTGATCTGAACCGTTAAGGTTTAACATGACATTAAATTCCGCCAATGCAAGAGATGACATGAAGTTCATGTATATCTACGTAATTTGGTATACTCTCAACAAAACTCGTGCTCTTCAGAAGTGGAATAAGGACGAATTCCACTGAATTCCTCCAAAATATAAGGTATGTTGATTGGAAAAGTAGGCACTTTTTATAATGACACGAAAGCTGTAGGCTCCGAGTAGACTCCTGGTCATTGTAATCAAGATCATGTAGTCATGTAAGGAAATGACAAGCACGTTCACTGGCCATAGAAGCCCCCATTCACAGCGCAGATGGCAAGTGCAATGTACATATGGCAACATGGCATTCGCCAGTGGAGAGAAACAGATCAATGAAAGGCCTTTGATTCCACCCTAATGAGAGTATGGTAAGCTTCTTAACTTTCTCATCTTTTGTGATGTACATAATGAGTTAAGTATTATTATTTAGAAAGACATGCCAAAATAGTGCTTCCAGTTACGGGCTACTGGAACTGCTTAGGCTTAAGGAGTAGACGACTCCTGTCTCGCGTTCAGCTTGTTCTGCATCCAGCTGAGCAAATGAATCCTTGTATTTGTGTTTGAGAGAGCAGAGTTTGAACAAAATTCATCACTGCCACAGGTGTTTATACTTTCATCTTGAATCAAGAGGATTGTGGAGTTTCTGGGATGGAGGCGCTGAAGGTGACTGAGTTACCTGATTGCGGCCCATTCTTGCCAAATGACTCACGAAAATAAATTGGATTAAGTCAAATTATGGGAGACGTGACGAACAGAACCAATAAAAGCGTCCGACTTGAGATGCCAAGATGATATGGATGCTTGATACAGCTTGCTTGACAGGCCTTTTTAGTCATCGGATGTGGAGCATCAAAGCTCTCATCCATGCAAGGGAAGGGAAGACCACTGGGGTCAGAAACCAAGGAATGTCGCTCCAGGGAATTTGACCAGTCTTTGACCCCAGATTGGCTAGTAGGGATAGTGATTTGGTAATACAGAAAGAGAAACCAAAGGTCATAATATTTTGCATTACTTGGTAAATCATTAGGCAAATGCCTCTGGTGCCCAATACATTTGTAGGACTTTAACGGGTGGATGTGAATGTCTCGCGTCATGCAGACCAGCTGCTTTTTCTCACGGGCACCCGCTCTCACCAGCATGCTTTTGTAATATGCACTTCCAGCAACTTCATTTTGATAATCTGTCCCCCGGTAATAGCTATTTAGCCCTCTTTCCTTCCTTTGTGTTTTCGTAGAATGTCCAATTTTGTCAAGATAAGACTGTGGTAACCTTTTCTTACAAGGTGAAACCTAAAATTGAGAAGCTCAGAGTTGATTTCATTGTAAACCATGGTGCATATATGTAATCTACAATTTTCTATGAAAAGATATTACTCGATAGCATCAACCACGTTAGATCAAACATAAAAATGAAAACGTAATTAAATACTAAAGTAATTGACAATATTAATGCAGAATACTTGCTTATACGTAATTATGACTATAACATATTACAAGCATGTTAGGTTACATTATATTCAGTGAGCCAAATAAAATTTTCACCAAAGATCACATTCCATGCAGCACCACATTATGAACATAGACACGTGTGTCACGCCACCTGACGGAACCATACGAATTCACATGCAAGTGCCGATACATAAGAAATTACACTTTTATTTTTAATTTGTTGCAGTTTTTATTCTTTTGCCTATTAACTTAATTAATCAATCAATCAATTAATTATTATTCAACAAAGATAATTGATTAGTAATGGCCTCTGTATATATCCCATAGATAAGGAAGTATATATATATATTGCAAATATTTTTCAGATATGTAAGGCAGAGACTTTATACACAAACATATATATGTACGTATTGCAAACTTTTAACCAATACCAAAGAAATAGAAACGCGTGCTTCTTTATCTTGGATTAAAAGATTTCACATCTTAATTATTCAAGATATATAA
The DNA here is from genome assembly GCA_017140595.1 of Eucalyptus curtisii. Classification (NCBI taxonomy): domain Eukaryota; kingdom Viridiplantae; phylum Streptophyta; class Magnoliopsida; order Myrtales; family Myrtaceae; genus Eucalyptus; species Eucalyptus curtisii. Next base: position 31,173,694 of record CM029498.1, read on the forward strand.
TTGATGAGTAATGATCTCTTTATGTATTACGCTATCAAATTTTAAAATATTTTATTAAAAACGTCAATGCTAAATAAATAAATAAGCTTGGTTTATTCTAATTAATGTAAGGGAAGGGGAAGGGATTGTAGTTTCGTGATACCGTGACTCGACCACGAAACTCCCTTCTACCCAACTTTCCGATTATTTATGTCTAGACCGTTAATGAATTGTTCATGCTTTCAATTGCTGTAGTATACCGCCCTTATCGACGTTGCTGGCTGTTATTGGATGCTCTGCCGAACCTCTTGTAAAGCGAAAAGTTTCGGGATGATCCTAGACTTATATCTTTATGAAACTAAAATGTAGACGCATAGATACATATGGATATGTAAATACTTACAAATAGTCTAGAGAAACGAGTTTGTTTATGACATTTTTGGAGAATGAAACTATGAGGATCCTCTCACCATGTGATTTTAAGGCGGCAGTTGGATGAGGCAGTTCTACATCTCCAAAAAGATATCTCAAACCAAGGGTTGACAGATCAATTGGTCTGCTAACTGTTTTAGGATTTTGCTATTCGCCATGCATATCTGGCTATGTTTGATTCAGGAACGTGGACGTGTCGTTACATCTTCACTGAACATATTTGACCCAAGTGGTTCCCTGAATGTAGGACTTATGTTCGTCTAGGAAAGTTGCTGCCAATCAAGACAGCTTTTGGCTAAAACATTTATACAGCGCAGTGGAAGTGGCAGCACCACAATGAGCATGTTGAAAGAAGATATGCCTTGAAGATATGAAATCGGATTCGAGATTGTAATTGATTTGGATTGTATTTATTTTAGGACTAGGAATATTTTCTGGATAGAAATATTTTCTTTACTTCTTTATTGAATCTTCTTGTATAATATATACATCCCTGTAACATTGTACAAATTCAATGAAGAAAATACAATTCATACACTTTTACTTGAGTTTGTGACATGGTATCAGAGCATGTCTTGATCTCGACATTGCTTCCGCACTAGAATCAACCTCTGTTGCTGCAACCCTTCACAGAACATATCAGTCTTCTCTGTTTCTAGTTGCTGCAACTTCCGCAGAACAGAACAGCACCCGTGAGGAAATTCTTCATCCATTAATCTGCAAGACAAAATTGTTGCAGAGTTCTTAGGAAATTGTTATCATGGCAAATCCGCAAGCCCTTACCTCAGGATCCGATGATCAGCTCGCAGGAGAAACAACGTCGCCACCTCCTCAGATCCATGAATCCTCGGCGATGATCACAGTATCTCAGGAACAAATTCAGCCACAGAATCCTCCTCAGCATGTGCAGTGGGGAACTGCTCCGGCTCAGTTTAATATTGGGCAGCCCTATTCGGGGCCACCTTACCAATGGGTACCGTATCCTTGGTACTATGGGCCAAGCCCAAATACATCATCGCCGGGTTATCGAGATGGTGTGCGAACTGATGGAGGCCTACCAACCGGCAACGGGGCAGGCGCAACCATCAATCCACAGCAGATAGGTGGGTCGACCGAACCGGGTAAGGGAACGAATCCCTACCCAGGTCCATTTTTTTCCAATGCGGATTCTACAACCGGATCTGGCGGATCGGGTTTTGGGGCAAATACCTACCTGAATCCGCCGCCAGGGTTTCTTCCATACCAGATCTTCGCTACCAGCGGCCGGCTGGAGCCCGGCGACCCCCTTTTCACAACTAATGCCGACGGTCCAAAACTGAAGCTTATCGCTCAACAGTTAATCGGACCAAATAATTACTCAAATTGGTCGCGCGAGTTCCGGCGCGCACTGGTAACGAAAGATAAAGAGGGATTTATTGACGGAACGGTTCCGGTTCCGTCCGACGAGCAAATGGCACGACTCTGGAAGAAATGCAATCAATTGGTCCGAACGTGGATCGGAAATTGCATCGCTTCCGAAGTCGCGGCCGGTCTTCCCCCGACGGAGGACTCGAAACAAATGTGGGAAAACATCAAAGAGATGTTTGGAAAATTAGATCAAGTGAAAATTTTCTCTTTAACGCAAAGATCTCGAGATCTAAAACAGGGAAATATGATCGTTGCTGCGATTTTTAACAAAATTTCAGGTCTCGTGGAACGAATTGGAGGCAGCCGAAGAGAAAATCGACTGGCCAGAACCCATCTTACAGCAATACAAAAAGATGCGGGATAGAGAGAAGGCAATACGTTTTCTCCTCATATTAAACGAAACCTACCTTTCGTTTCGGTCACAGATCTTGACCATGGAGCCGATGCCGACCCTTGGCCGCATCTACCGCTTGCTGTTCAAGAAGAAAGCCAACGAGGGCAATTGATTACGGCAAAAATAGCGAGATCGTGGCTCTGGCGGCGAAGAGATTCTCTCGCCCGCTACAGAGGGCCACGGGAGGAAGAGAGGCTCTCGAAACCAATCTAGGGTTTCACGAGGAAAACCCTAGGGGGTATCGCTCAATAATGAGCGGCGACGATGCGTTTGATCGATCGGACGGCTCTCGATCATTCCCTGGAGGCGCTGGATCCGACGGCTCTGGAAGCAAGGGGCTGTTGGAATCGAACGGCCCACGCGGTTCAAATGGATATGGGCCAGACGGCCCACGCGGGCGTTATCCACTCTATTCTGAAGGGCCGCGAGGTAACTTCCTCGCAATTTCTGATGGGTCGACGATGGCCCATGCCGTGAACAGGCCCAATTCCTTCACAAAAAATAATAATCAAAAGGGAAGGGGTAAGCTGTACTGTGATTATTGTAAACGGCCACATCACACGGTTGAAAATTGCTGGAAGCTTCATGGTAAACTTGGAGAAAAAGAGAAAGGGAAATTTTCAACTGTTTTACAGGTATTGGGAAAATCAGCAGACAAATCAATTTCTCATGGGGAATATCAGGAGCTGATGGAAGCTATAAAGAAGTTGGATGCTTCTGACAAGGCAGGGAGTTTCACAGGTATTTCTTATTGTCTGATGAACTCAATTACAAAGGATACCTGGATTATTGATACTGGAGCCAGTGATCATATTGTCTGCAATCAGAAATTCTTTTCCAATATTAAGAAATTATCCTTTCCTATATCAGTACAACTTCCGAATGGAAACACCACACATGTTGATATGACCGGGACCGTGAATCTTAGCCCACTCATCAGTCTTAAAGATGTCCTTTATGTCCCTAGTTTCCAATTTAATCTCATATCAGTTTCTCGAGCCTGTGAAGAAAATTCCTGTCATGCCTTGTTTGACTCTGATAAATGTCTATTTCAGGCCCTTTCGACTGGCAATCTAATGGGCTTGGGTAGAATCTATCAAGGATTGTATTTTTGGATCGATCTTCCAAGCAATGCTACCTCTTTCGTTGCTTTCAATAAATCAATGTGTAATGTTGCTAGCAATAAAAATTTCCTTTATCATCAAAGATTGGGTCACACTACTTTTTTCCCTTATCCTCAATGTCCTATTTGTCCTTTGGCGAAACAAACTCGTTCCTCCTTTCCAACTAGTGACACTCATGTTGATAGCATTTTCTCTTTAATTCATGCTGATGTCGGGGACCATATCATACCTTAAATCATGACGGTTCACGGTTCTTTCTCACAATTGTGGATGATTTCTCACGTGCCACTTGGGTCTTTCTCATACAATCCAAAAATCAAGTTCTATCTCACCTTAGAATTTTGATTTCTTTATCCAAAACTCAGTTTGGAAAGTCAATTCGTCGCATCCGTACTGATAATGGAAAGGAATTCTTCAGTGGTGAATGTGCTTCTTTTTTTTCCTCAAGTGGAATTTTGCATGAAAGTACCTGCACTTATACACCACAGCAGAGTGGAGTTGTAGAGAGAAAGCATCGTCATCTTTTGGAAGTGGCACGGGCCCTAAAATTCCAAGCATCTATACTAGAGAACTTCGGGGAGATTGTGTGGTCACCGCAAAGCATATCTGATAAATCGTATGCCATCTAGGGTTTTGAAAGGAAGAACTCCATTTGAATTATTATATGGAAAGAAACCAAATTTGAGCCATCTTCGAGTGTTTGGTTGTCTCTGTTATGTGACTACAGTAGGGCCTCGGGATAAAATGGCCCCTCGTGCTCGGCAGTGCATATTCATGGGATATGCCAATCTTAAAAAGGGTTATCGAGTTTATGAACAATCTACTGGGGAATTCTTTATCAGCAGAGATGTGGTTTTTCATGAAGAAACTTTCCCTTTCCGGAATTCTGCTCCCATGTCTGAAAACGATGTAGACACTAATCGTAGATTTTTGTCAGAAGAAGATTTATCTTCTGGAGGATCCTATGTTATTACTTCTCCTCCAAGACAGCAGATAGTGGATACAGTATCACCTTCGCCACCTGATGAGCACTCTACTGGAGATTCACTCGAGAAGGATTTCATAGAAGAGGAACCTCAAGTGATCAATTCCATAGAATCTGCAAATATTGAAGAACCATCGTTGGAGGTATTAAATGAGGCACCTCGACGATCTGGTCGAGCCACTCGTCCACCAGTTTGGACAAAAGATTTTGTCTGTTCTTCATCAAAGTCGTCAGGTACTCGTTACCCTATCTCCTCCTATGTGTCTTTTGATCGGTTATAATCGAACATTTATGTTGCATTAGCCACATTTCGAGGAACAAGAACCGTCTAGTTATCATGAGGCTATACATGATCCACGCCGGCAAAAGGCCATGGAAGCGTAACTTAAAGCCCCGATTGACAATCACACTTGGGATATTGTGTCATTACCTCCTCATCGTAACCCCATTGGTTGTAAATGGGTATATAAGATTAAATATAAAGCAGATGGTTCTGTGGAAAGGTACAAGGCCCGGTTGGTAGCCAAGGGGTTCACACGAGAGAAGGATTTGACTACCATGAGACCTTTTCTCCGTAGCGAAGGATGTCACGGTTCGCTCTTTCTTATCGGTTGCTGTTTTTCGCAATCGGACGTTACATCAAATGGACTTCCATAATGCCTTTCTTCATGGTGATCCGGAAGAGGAGATTTATATGGATCTTCCACAAGGATTACGAGAGACGGGGGAGTCTAAGGTATGTCGTCTCCGCAAATCTCTTTATGGTTTGAAACAGGCTTCTCGGCAGTGGTATGCCAAGTCTACTAATGCACTCACGGGTGCCGGATTTAAGCAGTCCAAGCATGATTATGCTCTCTTCACTTGGACAAAAGGTACGTCGTCTATCTACTTGATGATTTATGTTGACGACATACTTATTATGGGAAATGATGATTCATTTGTAAGGAAACTTAAAGAGTATCTACATTCTTCTTTTCATATCAAAGATTTAGGGCCGCCTAAATACTTTCTTGGAATAGAGATAGCTCATTCTGATCAGGGGATCTCTCTTAGCCAAAGAAAATTTGTGATGGAGATTATATCAGAAACGGGATTATCGGGATGCAAACCGGCAGTCATTCCTATTTAACAGAATGCAAAATTAACCAGTGTTGATTATGACGCTGGGACGTCTTTCTCTGATGATCCATTATTGAAGGATCCGACAAGTTACCAGAGACTTGTTGGAAAACTTATCTATCTCACCATGACTAGGCCAGACATCTGCTATGCTGTACAGACTCTTAGCCAGTTCATGCACAGTCCAAAGCAATCTCACATGAATGCAGCCTTGAAGGTGGTAAAATATTTAAAGAAATGTCCAGGATTAGGAATACTTCTTTCTCGGAAGTGCAATATGGAGATGACAGCCTATTGTGATTCGGATTATGCTACATGTCCCATGAGCGGGAGATCTATTACCGGTTTCGTATTAAATTTGGGAGTCACTTGCTTTCATGGAAGACAACGAAGCAATCCTTTGTATCATTGTCATCAGCATAAGCGAGTATCGATCTATGGCAAAGGCTGTCTCGTGAGGTGGTATGGTTACGAGGTCTACTTCAGGATCTTGGGATACAAGTTAGAGGTCCGACACTACTCTTTTGTGATAATGATTCAGCAATCAAACTTGCAGCAAATCCCATATTACATGAGAGGACCAAACATATAGAAGTTGATTGCCATTTTACACGAGAGAAGATCAAGGAAGGTATCATTGAGACAAGAGGGATTAGAACCACGGAGCAACCTACGGATATATTTACTAAACCTCTTTGCCAAAGGCAGCATACATATCTTCTAAACAAGCTTGGCGTCTTGGATATATACAAGCCACCAGCTTGAGGGGGAGTGTTGAAAGAAGATATGCCTTGAAGATATGAAATCGGATTCGAGATTGTAATTGATTTGGATTGTATTTATTTTAGGACTAGGAATATTTTCTGGATAGAAATATTTTCTTTACTTCTTTATTGAATCTTCTTGTATAATATATACATCCCTGTAACATTGTACAAATTCAATGAAGAAAATACAATTCATACGTAACATTGTACAAATTCAATGAAGAAAATACAATTCATACACTTTTACTTGAGTTTGTGACAGAGCAAGTAAGCCAAGAGTGGCTGTACTACTAAGACTACGAAATCCGTTGATTCACTCCTTGTAATGCAATTCCTTACAGTCAGAATCTGTTTTGACCAATTTTCTGATATCTTCCCCGTTGTTTTTTCCTCTACTAATTATGGCAGTGGTTTATGCCAAAGTATTTCTTAACCAATGATGCTCGAGATGCATTTCAGGGATAGATTTTCTTGTGAATTATTGTACTCAAAAGATGCACCATGAAAAAGAAGGGTTAGCTAACTAAATTTTTTAGTTTCCAATGATACTTTGTGCTGAGAATAAAACAGCACAAAATTATGAAAATAAAATGAGTACACGGATAAACGACCTCATTCTTATCTGATGGTACAAGATAGGGCTTTGCAAGAATCTCTAACTAAATATTACATCTGGAAGCCAACTCAAACCGCAACTTAGACAAACATGAAACTGGACCATGAGTAGGGGAGGCTATGTTTTGGAAAGTAAACTGGTGTGCAAGGTTGTGGTACATACTAACGAGTTCTACAATATCCATAATTCACGAATTTCTAATGACAGTAAAGTTCAATTCACGATTTTAATGCTGGAACCTTCAAATATTGATTAAAGAAAAGCTCAACCATGTACGGACCTTCCGCATTCTTGATTTATGAATTACACCTCTCAAAGTGCGCGCTGGCATGAATCCACTTCTGTAGACAAACATCTTCTTGATAAGGAAAGATAATTATTATTTCGCCAATCGTTCTTGTTCCTATCTGCACAAATTTCCTTGCATCTACGAAGTATTGCACTGATGGTCCGCTCAATATCAATCGTGTCATCATCGTAGTCATCTCAATCACTGTGAAACAAACTGCCCATTCTGCAGTCCACCTCCAAACTCGAGGGACAGTTGAGGAGTCTCCAGCGGGAGGTCCATGATTTGTTTTCTGTTTCACTGCTTGTTTTAAGGGACAAAAGCTTGGTTAACTCTTTCTGTAGCTTTGTAGGATGAAATTAATTCTCCTAGAGATCTTGGTTTTCCCTGCTTCCCCTGAAATCACTTTTCCCAAAAGTAATCCATGTGGCGGTCAATGAACTCTTCTCAAGGTTCTAGTTTCATCTAATCTGAGCCATTAAGGTTTAACAATATATTAAATTCCACCAATGCAAGAGACGACATGAAGTTCATACATATCTAGATTAATGTGGTCTACTCACAATAAAACCCATGTCCTAGAAGTGGAATAAAGAACAAATTCCCCTGAATTCCTCCAAAATATAAATCAAGTGGATAGGAAAAGTAGGCACCTTGTATAACGGTATAAAAGTTGTAAGCTCTGGGTAGATTCCTAGCTACTACAATCAAGATCGTCCAATCATGTAAGGAAATGATAAGCGCGTTCACTAACCATGAAAGTATCCATTCACAGAGCATTTCCGTAAGCAAGCCTAGTGTACACATGGTAGCATGCTAACGTCACGTTTGCGAGTGCAGAGAAACAGATCGATGAAAGGCCTTCAATTCTACCTAATGAGAGTGTGGTTCGGTCTTAGCTTTCTTAGCTTTCTCAGCTTTTGCGAAGCACAGTACAAAGTCAAGAATCATCCATTACAAAGACATGCCCAAATAGTACTTATGGTGACAGGTTGCTGAAAACTGCATTGGCTATACGAGTATGCTCCTCCTATCTCATCGCAACCTGTGTTTTTACCTTCATCTTGAGTCAGAGGATCGTGGAGTTTATGGGATGGAGGTGCTGAAGGTGACTGAGGTGTGGATAAGATTAGTTAACGTGGTTCAAAATGGCCGATGTAGGCATTTATAATTGGATACAATGAGCTCGTGGAAACCAGCTGAACAGCTTTTCTTGGTGGTTCCGGGTACCTGAACGCGGGCCCTCTCTCGCCACTTGACTCTCCTATGAAAACATAGTGGATAAAGTCAATCCAAGGAATGTCACTTGACATATTGGAATGGAAGATCGCAGGCGTTAGAAACCAAGGAATGTTACTTCAGGGATTTTAACCAGTGTTTGACCCCAGATCGGCCTATACATTTTCCAACCGATCAAGCAAGTTATTCAGCACCTATTAGCTTGGAAATTTGAGCGAATGAGGAGCCATCCCAACATGTACAAGACGAATCAATTGTCTTTATTTCATTAAGATTCACGAATAAGCATGAAAAGCTAAGCTGTTTAAGCTGATCATGCATAGAGATTTAGAACTCCCTCTTGGATCGAGACTGCAGACAACTTACATGCACATCTTTCAAACATGTCACTCAGCGAACCATATTCATGATGTGCATGCTTTCGAAGCCAAAAGATCTTCAGATCTTGCAAAGAGAGAACTATCTGCAATTTGCCATGATAACACAAACCGCACAAGGCAAGGCTCCCGTTTCAGAGACAGATCTATGCTGGCAGAAATCAACACTAGCAGAACACAACGACCTTGAAGTCTTCATCTTAGAGAAAGAATCATTTCATATCTTCATTGAATTTTGAAGCCATACGGTCAGATCAATGTAGTCCTTTTCTCATCCCAGGACCAAATAATCACAATAATATAACTAACTAAAAATCACATATGGTTGACACAGTAGGAAAGCTGGTCTTGTATCCTAGCTCATCAGGCGCTCCATGAGCTTGTCTTCAGTTTAGAAGTCTCAGCCCGCAACACATGGGTGTCGGCTATTTTGGCAGAAAACTGTCAATTTGAATTGGTGTAGCACTCTAATTCGCATGTAAGGAAAGAACCTTCATAGCCCGGGCGTGAAGCAATTACCATATTGGATATACCTTACTGGAGAGTGCTTGATTTGGTAGTTCATACAAACCATGGGGGAAAGCTCCCAAAATTCCTTTCACTCGTTAAACTAGCGATGGAACTAACACTCTTTAGTTCCACAAACCTGTACTAGTTGCTGTATCATATGAGGTCCATTATAGTCCTACTTTCTCTATATAACTTCCTCTGTAAGACCATGAGAGAGATTCTTAAAAGCGTCATTTTACACTAAAATATATATACATGGAAAGATGATACAAATCGAGCTTCAAGATTTCAGTGCCCCTGCTTCTTCATCGCAGCACCGGTGAAGATTTAATGTCTCATGCAACTATCAGAGTAAACATAATCTAAGTGTAGATTCGAAGAAAGAAGATGAAGCCCTGGTTCATCTTGCTAGGATTCAGGAGATCGTGAATCCTTTTTCATGCATTAATGAGAGTGCTTGCTGCTCCAGCCATTGCATTTATCCTGACGTTTGCATACAGAAGAAAGGTCATCGAGAGCTTCTAGTACTTGTAGACATGATCTTTGTACATGTGGGTTGTCATGTTCAATGACTGCAGCATCGCTTCTCCTTTTTTGTTGAAGCTGAATACAGAAATCCCGCCATTATTAATATCTGTTGCTCGAAACCTGAAAAAGTGGCAAAAGAAAGTCAAATAGATATTACAAAGAAAATCTGGCAATTGTAGAATGACATCCATGAGTTTCATAGACTTTGATGAAGAGCGAGTCAAGGCTATTGCCATTTGCCATAAAGAAATGCAAAACCATCCTTGGATCTTCGCAGATATACAAGAATTGTAGACAGAGGCATTGCACCAGGCTAAGGTAACAATTCTCAGGAAAAAAAAAATCGCTCATGAGCATTCCTTTTGGACTTTTCATGATGATTGAATACACCAACAACATTTTTTAAGGAACAATCCAAGAACTGCTTAATTATCATAATCCTGCACCTACCTCTCTGGCCCTAGACCAAGAGCTACACATATCAGTGCCCTCAACAGTGATTTGTGGGTCACAACCAGAAAATCTTTCCCTGGAAAAACAGAAAAAGGAGGAAGATGAGTGGCAATGCAACTCTCAGCAACAAAATATCTCATGATGAGTAGAGAACTAACAGGTGATAGCAAGATCTCCTTCCAAGCCTCTCTTGCTGTCCCCCACAATTCCCTTACAGGGTAAACACCATACACGTAAAAGTTTGATGGATCCTCCCTCCATGTTGTATACTCCTTTGGATATATCTTCCGAGCATCAACTGCCTCCAAATTCTGAGTTTCATTTAGCATACAGGCATATAACAAAAGCTAAAGGTAAAATTTATGAGTGGAAACAAAGTTTATGGCTCAATGAACTTGAAATTTGAATGCTTCAGGAACTTAGCACAGATAAAGCAGTGAAAAGCACGACAAATTTATGTCAACAACAGCTAACATAGGAAGCATTATTGAGATTTGAGGCGCCTGAATCAGAAGATGATAAGAACTGACCATTTTTCATTCCTTCAAGGTAGAATAGATGGGCCTCCTTCAGTGAATCAAGGAAAATCAATGGCTCTTCCCTTCCTTGCCATAGGACTTCCGCAGTAGTCTGCATTAACACTCAAAAACTGATTGCTGATAAAAGGATGACTAAGTACTAGTTTGACCATCTTGATTATCATTCTCAAACCTTCGCACGGGATATTGGACTTGAGAAACACTGATCAAAGTGCATTTCTGACAAGGCTTGTCTGCACCGCTCAGCTTGCTTCACCCCTGTCTCTGTTAGCACAGAAAGATTTGAGCTTCCCTGTGTTTCATATATGGGAAGATTATTAGCTGAAGAATTACTCTAAAATCATCACAAGTGAAGAAAATATATGATAAAATGACAAGATTTGTCAGGCCACAAACAATCTAAGCAACAGGAAGTGAACTATCTTTCCATAGTAAAATGTCTAATAATTTAATCAGATAACAGCCAAACCTGGACTCTGTGCTCTTCATTCCAAGAGCTAAGACCATGCCTAACAAGAGTGACCCTCTTTGACGAATCCAGCATCTTCCCAGTAAGTGATGTTGTTGCTTTGGAAAAATCATACGCACCGCCAGTCACGGAAGCACCGTTTTCAAGTCTCTCTGTGGAGGAGGTGTGGGTTAAATTACAATCAACTCGAGTTGAAATGTCCATCTAGAAGTAATCAGCAAGATGGCTACTGCAGATCTCTCTCGGTCGCCAATAAATTGAAGATATTCCACAATAAAAGATGCTTTCTAGCTGATGTAATGATCAAAACCGACGCATCGCCAAACCAGCCAAATTATACTTTCATGGTTTCTTTTGCCAAATTAAAGTCATGATAAAAGCCCATGACTTCTGATCGATAAACATAGACTTCGTCCAACCATAAAGAATTTCCCTTTTTCTTTTCTCTATAATTTTGAAACATAAGATCAGTCATCAACTGTATAGCAGGAATTGCAGAACAATGGCGCTCTATAATACTTCCCACATTACTCTCCCAACAAATCACTCTTCACCGACCAGATTGCATATAAACCTCACTAGTTTTGCATCTCACTACGCTTGCGCTTCGTCTATCACTCGTTTCACATCAGAACTGGCATTCCGAATCAGACAGTCGCATCCGACAGACAACCCACGAGACCTCACAATCGGTCACTCCATGTCTACTCTGCTCTACTCTACACGCAACAACTCGGCACATGCAGGAACACATGGACCAAGAAGAGGAAGTAGAAGAGTCGTTACCCTCGGTTAAAGGCGGCGCGGGGCTTGCCTCGCACCGCACCGCGGGAACGGCCGAGCTGCGGCGGCGGGGGAGCTCCGGTGGCCTCTGGACGCCGACCCCAAACCTCGACGACCTCGAGGAGGAGGTCGCGAACGGGGGGCTCGTCAGGGCGGTGATGACTCCCGGAACCATCTTTTCCGGCCGACGAATGTCTTCGATCGACGACTTCCGATGCGGGCGAGAGAGTGCAATGCCAGATGCTTTGAGCGATGCGGGACCGCGTTCCGGACAACCACGAATGTTGTCCTCACGAGTCCGAGGCTTGTGTCGTCGTGTGGAGGATATGCCCTGTCAGATACTCGTGCTGGCGAGATTTTTATGACGTGGTCCGGGGCTAATGAGAACCTCTTCGTCAGTGATTCGTAAGCTTTTTGTAATTTGTCTCATTAGATAGTTTTTCGCCAATTGAAAATTAACTCAATTATCAATAATAATATCTATCTCAATATTTTCGTTCGTTCATTTTAATAAGCGAAGTCGCTTTTTGAAAGATATATTTTAATTTATTTTTCAAGAAACAAATGAAACTTGTTTCTATATCAGTTTTTTTTTTTTTCATTTTGTAATTGAATCTTTTTACTAAATATACAAATAGAAATACTAACGTGAATTGGCATACCGACATCAAGTTAGCGCTGATTGGACTAATTGAAAATAATATGGACTTGTTTGTGGCGTTTATGATGACGACAATGGTCAAAATATTAAGAAATAATAAACTAAAACTATCGTAGGAATAGAGAGAGAAGAGGGAGGTGGGTGGGGAGCCGCCGGTTGGGCATGGCTGTCCAAGGACTGCCGGCCTGGCTGGCCTCTGGCGACACGGGGCCGGAGCACTGCCGCCGCCTTTCGATTCAGAGAGAGAGAGAGAGAGAGAGAGAGAGAGAGGGAGTATAACTTATTCATTCGCAAATGCTCTTCAGTTTGCTGGGGAAAGGGTCACGTTGGAGAAGCGTGCGTCCGGCGATGAGGGTATTGAACGTCGTCCGATGAGGAGTAAGGGGGATTTTGAGACGGTGTTGTGTGGTACATGAAGCAATTTGAGAAAATGCTGTTTAGGGAGAACTTGAATGTGGTCAATATGGGGAATATACGAAAATTTCATTCAATTATGTCTGTCTTTTTTTAAAGAGTTTATTCAAGAAATTCGAAACGGTCAGTCAAAGAAAGCCAAGTTCTTCTGCCAAAAAGAACACAAGTTAAATCGTTAGGCCTCTTTGGGTCCCATTATTTTGCTGAAAACTTTTTGCCGGGAACGTCTTTCTCATTTTTGCATAGCTTAGAAAAATGAGTAAAAAATAATTATTTCATAATCAACGGAAAATGCATGTTAAATTTATGAAAATGATTTTCTCTTTTACAAATCATATAATTTTTCAAAATACTCTACACTTAGTCCAAAAACCTCATATCTTGGGCACGAGGACCACAATGATTGTGCCCAAGTCCATAGAGGCTAGGCTCGAGGCCTCAATTGAGCTAGGGTTCTCAAAGTGGCCATGTGTGGGTACTAATCTCTCGTGCACAAGTTATCGATGCTTGGACCTAGGTCCACGAAAGCTAGGCTTAATCTCAAGAGACCTTGAGATTGAGCCTTGGACCTCAATGTCTGTGCCTAGGTCTGCAAATGCCCTAAGTCCCTTATGGCCATACCCTGTTACCTAGCTCTTGTGGCCAAATCACTTGCACCCCAAAATCCATCAAGGCTAGCCCAATTCCTTAGCTATTGGGCCTCACCCCATAAAGGTTGGGCCCCAAACCCTAGTCCCCATGCCTAAGTCTCCGGTGACCATGCTCGAGTACCTCGCTCTCATGCCCAAGCTAGCAACACTTGAGCTTGGAAGGTTACTCGACTTGGGCCCTCAAGTCTTGAATGCAAGACCTTGGGCGAAACTTGAGACTTTTTTTGTTTTGTCAAATGCATTTGAGGAGTTTCTTTTGTGACCAACGTTAGGCGATAATTTCCATATTATTTGCAAAATGCAACCAAACATAGAAAAAATGGCCATTTACGTTGAAAAAAAAATTCTTTGAAAATATTTTCCTACAAAGTTTCTTTTCAGTCAAATATAGGGAGCTTATTAGGATCATATTTATCAAGTATAATTGATTTATGGATCACTAAGAATTGATGTTTCAAACAATGTTATGCATTGTTAAATATACGACAACAGATCTTGTAACAACAAAAAGAAAAATAATAAATCTTCTTTAATAGTCATCATCTATCATACGAGGAAAAAATAAAGAAAAATTAAGTTAGCTTATGTTACACAACAACATATAAAAAGTGAATCATCTTATTTGTTTTTCTAGGTGCTTATGTCAACCATAACAGAAAAAGTGTCGATAAATTATCACAAGAGATAAAAAAGGTAAGGAAAATCTGATTCAACAAAACACTTTTTTAATTTCAAGGGTATACATTTCTTCGTAGAAAAATGGAAATTGGAAAATAATTTATATTTTATCTGTAGATTTTTCGCAACACGCCTCCTCGAAAAATAATTTTTCAAAAAAAAAAAAATTCCAAACATCTCACGTAATAAACCGTGCCTTCCCGAGAATAGTTGACCTCGTCCTATCCGTCTTCCCTCTATAAATACCCCCTCACCCCCTTCCTTCGTTACTCTTTGGAGAGACTCGCGACCTCTCCCTCTCCGCCCAGCCCCGTGCGCGAGCAGCCGCGCCGCGAACGACTTTCCTCCCAAACGAATCGAACTCCTTCGAACGAACGAACGAACGAACTCGAACCGCTGACACCGTGAAGCTCGATCCGAGGGGGAGAATCCAGGGGGCGATCTAGGGTTTCGAAGCTCGCGGGCCATGATGGAGGACGAGCAGGAGTACGATCCGGCGTACGCCGAGGGGAGGAAGACGACGACGAGATCACGCAGGAGGACGCCTGGGCCGTCATCTCGGCCTACTTCGAGGACAAGGGCCTGGTGCGGCAGCAGCTCGACTCCTTCGACGAGTTCATCCAGAACACGATGCAGGAGATCGTGGACGAGTCCGCCGACATCGAGATTCGCCCCGAGTCGCAGCACAACCCCGGCCACCAGCCCGATTTCGCCGAGGTCGGTTTTTTCGTGTTCCGCTGGAAACGAGCTCGCGAGCTTGTTTTTGCGCGTTTCGGATTTCGATTCTTCGGACGGGGTTTTAGGTTAGCGACGGCTGGTTTGAGGACGGGAGTGTTCGAGTTGTGGTTTTGGAGATGGTCTAACTCTAGGTGAATACGGTTATAACTATGCATATCGCATAGGCTGTTCTTGGTTGGAGCAGCTTATGAGTTGTCCATTTGAGGTTTGTGAGGCACATGTCGAGCTTGAACGTACTTAGTTTCGTAACATCAGTTCATGGGGTTCTCTCTTAGCTCGGGAGTTTGACAATGGTCTTCATCTGTCGAGAATTTGATGAACTTTATTTGAGGTTATATTGAAAAGATATGTATGCTGGAAGGCGTTCCCATGGTGAAAATATTGTCATTTTCTGTTTGTGGAAAAACTGGTTTTGTTGCTGAAAGTCCTGTTGTACATGGCAGCAGCATTCGAGAAGTGAGAACTTTAGAGGAATGAAAGGGCAAAATATTTGAATTCCTTTTTGTTCTTTGAGTTAATTAAGACCAAATTGAGGCTAGATTAATTTCAGGCTTAGTGTGTGCTCCTAAGTCCAAGTTGGATTTGAGAAAGGATGGAGTTTGTTCGTAATTTGTTCAAAATTACATATGTATGATGAGTATTTCTCATGTCTTTTCAATTTTGCCGTGTAACTTCCGATGTTACCAGATGAAGGCAAATTCTACTTGTAGCATTTGAAATTGTGAAGTTCTTGCATATTACTCTGGTCAAAGTTACAAAGCAATATTATTCACACAAAGTGGGTGAATAGTCTGTCGAGTAATGTTTGAGGGATAAAGTCAACTGTATCATGTGCGAACCAAGCATAGAAACAGTGCTATGAAATTCTGTATACCAGACCCTTGTTGATTATCATTGATATAGTCATAGACCACCTCAAATATCGTTTGTCTGATTGGATCCATCTAAGACACAGAATACAAAAAGATATTGATCCCTTTTGTGATGGATAAGGATGCTCTCCTCTCCTTTAGTAATGTTAGTGAGACACATATTCATGTAAAAGATTAAATGACAGTGACTTTGGTGGAGAGAATTTCAAAGAATTGCTGAGGGAGGAGAAATTTCTGAGTGGTGATATATGGCTAGGTGATGACAGTGGGTTGGAAAACTTGACTAGACAGCATGACTTCATAGAGTTGCTTGTTTTGATTACATGTTAGTCAAGTTCGCTAAGTAACTACTTTTGCAATTGCATCTTGCTCGGCTCTTAATGCTTTTTGTTGGCCTGCAGACCATATATAAAATCAACTTTGGTCAAATATACTTGAGTAAGCCGATGATGACCGAGTCAGATGGAGAAACGGCAACTTTATTTCCCAAAGCTGCAAGGTTGAGAAATCTGACGTACTCAGCTCCCTTGTATGTTGATGTTTCTATGAGAGTTATCAAGAAGGGACATGATGGTGAAGAACTCACTGAACCTCAGGACTTGCAAAAAGTTTTTATTGGAAAGGTCTGTTATTTGAGTACTAGTATGGTGATATTATAAATCGTGAAGCAGCCCATGTTAACTGTTTTGATGTCATTGATATTAGGTCCCTATAATGCTTCGATCAAGCTATTGCACATTATACCAGAATTCAGAGAAGGATTTGACTGAACTTGGAGAGTGTCCTTATGACCAAGGTGGTTATTTTATCATTAATGGAAGTGAAAAGGTTTTAATAGCTCAGGAGAAGATGAGCACCAACCATGTGTATGTGTTCAAGAAGAGGCAGCCCAATAAGTACGCCTATGTCGGGGAAGTTCGGTCAATGGCTGAATCTCAAAATAGGCCACCCAGCACAATGTTTGTCCGCATGCTTTCTCGCACAAGTGCCAAAGGGGTAATGCAATTTCTCTGTTCCTTCTCTGTGTGCACTTCCGTTTTTCTGGGTGTTGATCGTTCTGATTGGGGTTTGGGGTCTGCAACGACAAGGTTGGTGGGTTTGGAAGGGTGCAATGGTTTTTTTTTAACTTCTAACTGCTTGAATACATGGCTGTTGTAATTGGAAAACTGCAGGGATCTTCAGGGCAGTATATCCGGGCGACTCTTCCGTATATTCGGACAGAGATCCCTATAATAATCGTGTTTCGAGCTCTGGGTTTTGTTGCTGATAAGGACATACTGGAGCATATATGTTATGACTTCTCTGATACTAAAATGATGGAGTTGCTTCGTCCTTCTCTCGAAGAAGCATTTGTAATACAAAATCAACAGGTATTTTTGTTTCTGTCACCTCTTCTTCTGGGATAAAAGGCAATCACACGGAGAGGTTGAATCTTTCTAGGTCGCATTCGATCTCCGGGCTGATGCATAAATATTCTTTTTCAGACTGGGGCTGCTAAGGGAGTTTGTTGCCTTGAGCATGACTCTTTATTGTTAACTAGGATATGAGGAAATGGACTTCTGTTTCTAAGTTATAAGTGGAAAGACATGAGCTATTTGCTTGATAATAGATTTACGATTTTTTCTGTTTACAGTCTGCGACTTTTATCTATACAAGAGTTTATGATGTTTTATCAGTTTATATTTTCTAGTCAACGGTTTTGTAATTAGAATGATGTAACTATATTTCTTGATGTCAGAGTATGTGATATCTTTACATCTTTTTCCTTGCATATGAACCACATTTTTCTTGTGTCTACCAAGAAATAAGTTGAGTCTTCTAGTTCCAGCACAAGTTTTCCAGCCTTCTTGACATGATCTAGCCTTCTTTTAACTGTAGGTTGCTCTAGACTACATTGGTAAGCGAGGAGCGACAGTTGGTGTGACTCGAGAAAAACGTATAAAGTATGTGGCAACCACTGTAACATTTGCTTCAGGCAACTTTTGACAGTATTGTGGTGACTTATGTCCTTCTTTGCACAGGTATGCCAAAGAAATCCTTCAGAAAGAAATGCTTCCACATGTTGGTGTTGAAGAGTATTGCGAGACAAAAAAAGCTTATTACTTTGGGTAGGTTCATTTCTCCTCAAAATGTAATTTTTCATGGACACACAGCAAGTGCTTAGTCAGTCTGTGCTGCTTGCACCAGATACATCATCCATCGGCTTCTTTTATGTGCTCTTGGTCGAAGGGCAGAAGATGACCGTGATCACTATGGCAACAAGAGGCTAGATCTTGCTGGACCTTTACTTGGCGGCTTGTTCAGAATGGTCTGTCCTATGGAAGTGTCTGTTGTGGAGTTCCTTTGCTGGTCCATTATTTTTTCTGTGTTCTAAGATTATTTTCCTTTTGGTATATGCAGCTTTTTAGAAAATTAACAAGGGATGTTAGGGGATATGTGCAGAAGGTTAATTACTATATCCTCTTCTACTGAGCCACATGTTGGCCATACCGCTTCTGTGTCCTTATCAGTGTTCATGAATGACAGTGTGTTGACAATGGAAAGGATGTCAACCTCCAATTCGCAATAAAAGCAAAAACCATAACTAGTGGTCTTAAGTACTCGCTTGCCACGGGGAACTGGGGACAAGCCAATGCTGCTGGAACAAGAGCTGGAGTGTCACAGGTTTATTGCATTTTCTTTTTCCAGAAGCTGCCTTTTAAGTTTGTTATGCTAATGTACCCAATGCTTTTGAATTTCGATTATGAGGATTTTTTCCTCAGTGCTGTTGATGGGAAACTTCTATTGATATTCAGGTGCTGAATCGGTTAACATATGCTTCGACGTTGTCGCATTTGAGAAGACTAAATTCACCAATAGGGCGTGAAGGTAAAGTTAGTTACTCTGGGAGCTCCAGTTGTGTGGATTGTTTTTACTGTGGAGAATGTTTTATCAACAGTTATCAAGGCATGTGCTTGTTTTTCTCATATTTTTTTCCCATGAGTAATGCTTTTCTCTACAGGTAAATTGGCAAAGCCACGACAGCTGCACAATTCGCAATGGGGAATGATGTGTCCAGCTGAGACTCCTGAGGGACAAGTGAGTATTTTGCCTATTAGCAAATATCTATGTTGGTTTGTGAAGATAATCTCTTAATTTATGGCGCCTTTAAATTCAATTGATATGTTAATCAGGCTTGCGGACTGGTGAAGAATCTTGCTTTGATGGTCTATATTACAGTCGGGTCAGGCATATCCCATATTGGAATTTTTGGAAGAATGGGGCACGGAGAATTTTGAGGTTGTCAAAGTGTTTTTGCTAATTGATCTAGTTCTGTGTTTTCTTAAGGGTTTTTAACAAAATTTATTGTTTATTCATGGTAGGAAATTTCTCCTGTGGTTATTCCTCAAGCGACGAAAATTTTTGTCAATGGTTGCTGGGTTGGCATCCATCGTGACCCTGATATGTTGGTGAAAACGTTACGACGGTTGAGGAGAAGGGTGCGTGTGTAAGATCTTTTATGTTTAGTACTTAAGAGTACTTCTTGTCAGGCTTTTTCAGGATCAGCAGCATGTTTTCCAATGTTCTTGTTATGATAAGGATATCTAGATACTAGTTGTTGAAGAGATTGAGAGTTATCTCCTGGTGCTGATGGGCTCTCACATTGTGCAGGTTGATGTCAATACCGAAGTTGGGGTCGTCAGAGATATCAGATTGAAGGAACTGAGGATATACACTGATTATGGACGGTGTAGTCGTCCACTGTTTATAGTTGAAAAACAGAGACTTCTAATAAAGAAGAAGGATATACATGCATTACAACTGAGAGTATGCCTTCGAATGTAAACCTGTTATTTGCCTGAAACACTGCTGGTGCTTCTTTTGAGTCTTTATCTGCTTTCCAGGAAGGGGGCCCGGACGATATGGGGTGGCATGACTTAGTGGCTAAGGGATTCATAGAGTATATCGACACTGAGGAAGAAGAAACTACTATGATTTCCATGACCATTAATGTGAGTGGATAGATTTCTCAGAATAAGCATGTTTTGGAGCATCTCAGTGACACCCAATTTAAATTGACCGACATCTGTTTCAGGACCTTGTGCAAGCACGGCTTAACCCTGAGGAGGCATATTCAGAAACTTACACCCACTGTGAAATCCATCCATCATTGATCCTAGGTGTTTGTGCTTCAATCATACCATTCCCTGACCATAACCAGGTAGGCCAGTCATGCCAATGAACTTCATTCATTAAAGTTGATCATAGGACTTCAACTTAAATGGGGTTTTTCTTTTGGTGGGCTAGTCTCCACGTAATACATATCAATCAGCAATGGGAAAGCAAGCCATGGGAATTTACGTCACCAACTACCAATTTCGGATGGTGGGTTTTCACTCCAGATTTTTATGATTTTTTTGTTTCCTTAATATAATCAATTCTTGCTTAAAACATGTTATCTTTCCAGGATACATTGGCATATGTGCTATACTACCCTCAAAAGCCTCTTGTTACTACACGAGCTATGGAGCACCTTCACTTCAGGCAGCTCCCTGCTGGCATTGTAAGCATTTAGTTTTGGGAGTGGGTTGCGTCTTTTGCCTATGTGATGATCTTATTATGCTTTGTCACACCTTTTGTACCTTGTTTTGGTTAGAATGCCATTGTCGCCATTGCTTGCTATTCTGGGTACAATCAAGAAGATTCCGTCATTATGAACCAGTCATCAATAGATCGTGGATTTTCCGATCTCTGTTTTTCCGATCATACAGGTAAAGATGCTACTGGCTTGGTGATAAACCTGTTGATATTTTAAATTATTTCCAATTTAGTTTTAATATTGCGTTAAAACTATTCTCTTAGGGATGAGGAGAAAAAGATGGGGACTCTGGTCAAAGAGGATTTCGGTCGTCCTGACAGAGCCAATACAATGGTGAGAACCATCTGAATGCTCTTCATCCTTTCCTATTGCGAAAGTAGTGAAATCTAACTTCATCTTTGTTGCACAGGGCATGAGGCATGGTTCCTATGATAAATTGGACGATGATGGCCTTGCCCCTCCTGTGAGTACTTGCACGTCCACTGGATAACCTGTTTTTGGTTTAAAGATAGGTTTCACTTAATTCAGTTTTCTGTGATAGGGAACAAGGGTTTCAGGTGAAGATGTCATTATTGGAAAAACAACTCCAATCGCACAAGATGACGCTCAGGGACAAGCCTCCCGTTATTCGAGGCGCGATCACAGCATAAGTTTACGGCACAGTGAGACCGGGATAGTTGATCAGGTTAGGCCTGCGTTGACTTCACTGATACAGGCTTAGCATACTGTTTCTTTCGGTTCTAAATTAATGATTGCTTACCTGTTGGTTTACTATTTCAATAGAGATTCTTGCAGTAATCAAACCTTCTATTTTGATTCGATCTCCCTTTATACTTTGGCGAATGCAGGTTCTGCTGACGACAAATGCTGATGGCTTGAGATTTGTCAAAGTAAGAGTGAGATCTGTTCGAATACCTCAAATTGGGGATAAGTTTAGCAGTAGGCATGGGCAAAAAGGAACAGTGGGCATGACATACACGCAAGAAGACATGCCTTGGACTGTGGAAGGCATTACACCTGATATAATCGTGAACCCACATGCTATTCCCTCTCGCATGACAATTGGGCAGCTTATTGAGTGTATCATGGGCAAGGTTGCTGCTCACATGGGAAAGGAAGGAGATGCTACTCCATTCACAGATGTGACTGTGAGTTCTGATGTTTCCTTAATCTTTTTGTTTTGGCCTAGATTTGTTAAATGCTCATTAGAACCTTGGGAGTTAGGTGATGCAGTTTAGATATGACCTTTTTAAGAACCGCATAGACTAAATAGGTAGGGAATAAGGAGGTGGAGGCATATCATATATATTTTCTATTTGGCAGAGATAGGGCTACTTTTCTCAAGCTGCATTGACAAATGTGCTTTGTATAAGAACAATGGCTCCCCAACCTGATCTGAAGAGACTTTCACTTGTATTTTTAAATGATGTGATTGCGGGTGTTAATTTGTTGTTTAATGGGGTGTCAGGTTGGAAGATAAGCTTTAACTTTTGCTTTCAAGCTACATTTTTCATGTTGGAAGTTGTTCAGAACTGCGTAATTATACATGCCTTTGTTTTTAGTTGTGACAGCAAGACCTGATGTCTAATCCCTATTTTCTGATACTTAGGTGGATAACATCAGCAAAGCTCTTCATAAATGTGGGTATCAGATGCGAGGATTCGAGACAATGTATAATGGTCACACTGGCCGGCGGCTCACTGCTATGATTTTCCTGGGTCCAACATATTATCAGAGACTCAAGCACATGGTGGATGATAAGATCCATTCCCGTGGTCGGGGTCCTGTGCAAATTCTCACAAGGCAGCCTGCCGAGGGACGATCTCGAGATGGTGGTCTCCGATTTGGAGAGATGGAAAGAGATTGCATGATTGCTCATGGAGCCGCTCATTTTCTCAAGGAGAGGTTGTTTGACCAAAGCGATGCATACAGAGTCCATGTGTGTGAACGCTGTGGATTGATTGCCATTGCAAACCTGAAGAAGAATTCTTTTGAGTGCAGAGGTTGCAAAAACAAAACCGACATTGTTCAGGTGTGTATTGCTTTCATCCAGTGCTTTCATTTGGTGCTTACTTCTCACCTCTGATTAAGTTAAGGTAGAGTCAAAAGTGTCGTTCAGTCTTTAGATTTAAGCTCTGGGTTTGTTATTTTCTCTATGGACTCCGCATGCTTCTGTAGTTGGATAGGCCGAGGCTGTCTAACTTGTCCTAGGCGATAATCCTATTTGTCATGATAACGCAAATGATGTTCTCTCATGACCTTGTGCAGGTTCACATTCCTTATGCTTGTAAATTGCTCTTCCAAGAGCTTATGGCCATGGCCATAGCACCGAGAATGCTCACCAAGGATATCAAACCAGCAAAGGACCAGAAGAAAAAGGGTGCTTGAACTCGGGTAGTCGAGATTCCATTTGGTTCGATTGGTCGAGCGCTGCTGTTTCGTATGGCCTTGTACTTTATAAGTGTCAACCATCTAATTATCTGTAATGAGGGACTCGGTTCTTCTTGGTAAAGGACATGTCCCTGCGATGTAAGGCATCAGTGTTCAGCTTAAAGTAAATTCTTGTTTGTTTGTCCAAAGGACTGAAATTTTACCTAGCAAAGAAATTGTATGTTTAGTTAAATCAATCTGCCGAGTGAAGGCAAGATATCCCTTGTATTCGAGCCTCGATAATTCTCGGTGCAAAAACCAATTTTAGTTTTAATGGCCGGCTGTATGTAGAATGTCTTCCGGCTTAACCGGGGAACTAGGATGATACCGGTTCAATAGGAAGTTGAGCCCTTGAGTCCTTTGTCCATGTACCTTTCTCTTACATTTTTACTCGATCCCCCGGTGTAATTGCAAATCAAGACCTGTCATCACCACCTGACTTTAACAGAGTTTCAGTCCCGTCCGCACCAGTTGGCACGATCGTTTTTTCATGACTAAGGACCTTCCTCGCATGGTGTACTGTAGCTTTAGGATTGCAGCCGATTGAAATCGCATTTCAATATGGTCCGAAGTTGGCAGGACTGGCGTAGTTTTGAGTAGGAGAAGACGAGGTGGTGAAACAAGATATGTAAACCCGTGTGGAGATCTCTACATTGAATAGGAACTGATAAGGAAATTAAAATGTTTAAAGCAAAAATAACCAAGACAATAGATCGGTCGACTCAATAGATAGCGATCGGCACTTTGGTATTTCGGAAATCCCAGGAGGCGAGGAATCTTTATTAATCCTTGAATCCCGACCGACCGTCGGAGAAATTGAATTTAATTCTGGCGCCGGAAAACCTGACTCCGGTTCACCTAAGTGAACCGGATGCCATCGCGAGCGAAACTGGTCGTCGGGTTCGGCTGGCGTCCGCCGAACCGTCGTCACTGTTGCAGGTATTTCAATCTCGCTACTGTCTGGGAGTGTAGAGAGAGAGAGAGAGAGAGAGAGAGCATGGAAGGCCGAGAAGAGCTCAGGGAAGAACGAATGGCGGAAGACGAGGTGGAGGAGGAAGAAGAAGAAGGGCCGCCTCCTGGATGGGAGTCCGGGCCCCCTCCGCCGTTGCCGACGTCGCCTCGCTCCGCGAGAATCGAGACCAGCGTCGCCATGGAAGTAGTAGGAGAAGAGCAGAAGGAACAACTGAATGGAGCCGAAGAGAGAGAACAGGAAGAAGAAGAAGAAGAAAGTCCGCCTCCTGGTTGGGAAGCCGCTGCGTGTCCCTCGATCGGACAGCAAAGCGAGGGGACGGAAAGCGAAGCAGTCGCGCTTGTAGGAGAAGAGAGGGCGACGGAGAGAGAATGGAGGAGGAGGAGGAACAGGACGGTCCGCCTCCTGGTTGGGAAGCCGGCGCTCGTCCCTCGCTCGAACCGGGGAGCGAGGGGATGGAAAGCGAAGCAGTCATGGAAGAGGAAGCGAAGGAGGAAGTGGACGGTCTGCCTTCTGGCTGGGGAATCGATCCTCATCGTCCGATCGAGCCGCCGAGTGAGAGAATGGTGAGGAGCGAGGGAATCGGGGAAGCGGAGGAGGACGGCCCGCCTCCTGGCTGGGGAATCGATCCTCATCCCTCGGTCGAGCCGCAAAGCGAGAGAATCGAGAGCGAAGAATCCGCACGAGAAAATGCGATGGGGAGAGAGCGAAGAAGGAACGAGGAGTGGAGGACGGTCCGCCACCTGGTTGGGGAATCAGTCCACATCCTACGATCGAGCCGCAAAGCGAGATGATTGAGAGCGAAGGAGCCGCGGAAGAAAATGGTATCGGAGAGAGAGCGGAGGGAGATGAAATGGAGGAGGACGGCCCACCTCCTGGTTGGGGAAACGCTCCTCATCGCTCGATCGAACCGGGGAGCGAGGGAATCGAGAGCGAAGGAGTTGTGGAAGAAGAGAGAGTGAAGGACGACGGCGCACCTCCTGGTTGGGAACCTGCCCCACTGCCGCCCGCCTCTAAGTTGCCGCAGCCGCCGCCGTCCACGTTAATGCCGTCGGCCCCGCAGCCTGGTCGGCGTACCTCAGGTCAGTGCGACCAACCATATCGCAAGTTCATTTTTTGATGAGTGGTAGTTGCTTTAGCAGGTGGTCTGTAGCGTCATTCTCTTTTGATTCTCTGAAGTTCGTCGTTGTTGCTTGGACGGTTGACATGATCTAATGGTCAGTCCTTTACTATGAGTAAGCTTTCAGGTGGAGATGAATCCGGAGATCCTTCGTTTCATTGGTACTGTCCCTTCGATAGTTGCGGCACCTGTTTTGTTCTGATGAATAGGTTTCTTGCGGAGATCATAGCTCTAGTCTTGGCGGGCTACCTGCAAGATGAACGACCGATTGGTGGTTTTGAGGGCATTCTTGTTTATTCACACATTCAAGAGCTTATAGAGGCTTTGTGTTTGCTTCTTCTTTTACCGTTTCATCTATAAATTTTTTTTATCATTCGTCGTATTATCTGGGCACAATTTGCTGTGGTAGATATGGAAGTGCTGGCCCTAATGAGTAAAATTTGTGTAGTGATGGTTCTTCATGCTCTGAACGCTCATCTTTGTAATAAAAAATCGGGAAACAGCCATCTTTTGCATTGTACTTTTAACATTTCTTTGGTAAGAACTGGTTTAAGCAAAGAGAAAAATGCATTTAATTCAAGCCGACCATGGTTCATGAGGGGTTGCGTGTGGATTGTTAGCTTGTACTTCTTTACCATACCATTGTACTCTTCTATAAGGTCGTTGTTTGGTAGACTTAGGATTAGGCAAGTCAAACTCTTAGACCTCTTTTAAAGTCTAGTCATGTTTTGGAGGCTCATATCTGCTAGTTTTTCATGCAATCACGACAACATCTTGATGCTTGATGTCTTATTGAGACAATGATGCTGCAGAAATGGCTCAAATGGTTTGTGGTTCCTGCCAAAGATTGATTTCATATCAGCCAGGAGCCAAATATGTGCAATGTTTATGCTGCAAGACAATTAACTTTGTGTTGGAAGGTTTATCTCTGAATCTTTACTGGTATTACTTTTATCATCATCTTCCTTTTCCCCTTTCAAGAACTATACAAATTAACAGGACTTCAAAGTCATATGGTTTGTGTATTGATTGATAGATCAGCAAGTGCATTGATTGCTGCTGCAAACAGCAACTCTAATCTGCAATAGTAAGATGGTAGATGTGGACCCACACCTAGTTACTCCCTATTCTTCTGCTTCACAGAGCTAAAAGAACTCGTTAATATGTGACTATGTTCTGAGCTGCACAGTCGCATTATCCTCTAGAAGATTCCATGACTGGTTCAAGTTTAAGTTTGACTTTTTATTGCAGTAAAAATATGTTGTCATACCATCAGCCCCATATGTTTCATGACACTGCAGTTTCTTCTCAGAATATGCAAATGGCTTGTTGGTTTATGCAGAATTCTTGTCTTACATGTGGGACATAAGATTGTTTCGTGCTTAATCTTGTGGTCTTGGATTTTAACCTTTTGCCTTTTTTCTTTTCGAATGGGGATGGGATTGGTGAGATGGGGTTGTGGGTGGAAGTGGGAGTCAAAGATAGCTATGCGGCATGGTAGATGTAGGTTGAGGAACAAGACTGTTTTATAGGAGCGAAATTTTTTTGGACTTGCTTTATGTATGTATTTGTTCTGGACATATCATTGTGATAAAAATTGATGCAATTACGACTGTCCTTCTTCCTTGATGCTTGGATGCAAAAGTTTTTAGAATAGGAAATGCTCTCTATGGCAACCATTAGAGAAATTATTATAGTCTGATCCAGCTCAAATTTCTTTGACTTGCTTTATGTATGCATGATGTGTTCGTGCTGGACATATCGTTGCGATAACAGTTGATGCAATTACAACTGTACTTCCTCGATGCTTGGATGCAAAAGTTTTTAGAATAGGAAATACTTTCTATAGCAACCATTAGAGAAATTATTATAGTCAGATCCAGCTCGAGTCTGATCCTGGAAAAAAAGAGAGAAGAGTAAGCCTTTCAAGAAGAGACCTATATCTGCCTGTAACATGTCACTTTGTTAAGCAATTTGTCAAAATTCACATGAATTTCCAAATGGATGCCCCTATGGTGCCTTGGGAAATTAAAGTGGAAGAGTTCAACAGTAAGTAGTCATTGGAGGTCAAGTGACTTGAGTCTGTCGGAGAAGTAAATAGGTGCCTGGGTGATATACCATACTGTAAGTTTTGAGAAACTGGTTGTTAGCATGTCTTGAGTTTACAGGTTAGTTTTCCCCCCAATGTCATATTAGCTCAAAGATCTCTTTTGCATTAGTTTCAGGCTGAAAATCGTTATATCCTTTGTCCATTAAAGTTTTGCCTCCAACGCTGCAGCTTTTGCCACAGGAGTATGAAATCTTATCGCACAATAATATCACGGAGGGATACAACTGATGAGCAATTCCTCTTTTTATTTTGCATTCAGACTAATTATGTCATATTTCTGTTGCAAGAAGAGCATTATTGAAGAAGAGACTAAAACAATTCAGTGTTGAAGCTGAAGTTGTTCAGTCTAAAAAAATTATGGTGTCCCTACCACTGGATAGTTGAGTCTAGTCTGGCTGGAAACTTCTTTCTGTTTTTCAGCAATGTATGTCTTTGTCTTACTGAAAAACGAAATACTTTCTTTGTTCTTGTTTCTATCAGAGCATCAGCTTGGACAAGTTAAGTGTGGTACATGTGCGATGTTGCTTATGTACCCGTATGGCGCTCCAGCAGTCAAGTGTTCAGCCTGCCGTTCTGTGACAGAAATTGGGGTATGCAAACTGTTTGCTTGAATAACTTTGCGTGACCATACTTGGTAGATATATCTTTTAACTTCCTTCATCCATGGAGTGGGTTCCCATGGCAAACATCAGTGGCACTAGAAATTTTTGGGTCCCATGATCCTTAGGGTCCCTTTAGGACATATATAACCATTTTTGTGACTGGAAATATTTCACGTTGATGGACTTCTACTTTTTGTGGACATGAGGAACCAAATTACAATTGTATGTATCTTTTAACTGTCGGCCAATGCTCGTTGGACACCCAAGTTGAATTAGATACTTGTATGATTTAGCTGTGATTTTGAAGATTTTTTGAGTGGCGGGGTGTTATTCCCGTTTCTGGTCCCTCTTGGCTGGTCTTAAATTGATGACTAAGTCTGTATTATTTTCTTAATTTTCCTTCCGCTTGAAACTATTTAACATGTTGAGGCAACAAAGTTACTTTATCTCCATTGGCATGGTCTCATTGACACGAGCTGGCACTTGGGTGACCGATTGGATATATTCATGGTTGTTTACAAGCATCAGTCCTTTCCATGTACATCAAGCTTCAACTTGATTTGTTTATGGTAATGCCTAAACTGTGTATTAATCTGTATCACTAGGAGCACAACAAAAGGCCCCCATGGGCGGTACAGCAGGGGAGACTTCCCCCTCCCGGTACAGTTCCTTGATGGGCGCACGCAAATCTGTAGTTCTGCAGGTAGTATCATTTTCTGAATGCTTTCCGGTCTAAGTGCATGTTTGTTATATCATCCACATAATTGAGATATGCTTGCTGAATCCCAGATTTATACTTCCCCAGTTGGAACTTTGTTATGCCTTATATTTATGTGCTGCCCTGCATCCTAGTAGGCTTCTATTCTCGTACGGAACTGCTTTAAAAATCTGTGTATGCTTCTTGTGCAGATGTTAACATCAACGGGGAATGAAGGCAAATTCTTTGCATCTGCACAAGCTACGCTCATGCATTTTGGACTCATTTCTTCGGGTGCCTGCATTTTGCTCCCTCAAATTGTATGCAGTATGAAAACTCAAAAAGGTCCCGCAGCCAGATTTGCAGTTTCAGAGGATCTCAGCCAGAGATAAGTTAGGACCTAACACCTGCATCAAAACGATCATCAAAATATTTCACTAAAACTGCTGGCGTGCAAGATGTTTTTGCCTGCCTGGAGTCTGTTCCTAGAAGCGAATCAAGGATTGCTAATTAGAACGCAATTAGTATCATGAGTTCTTGTCCCTTATGTACATGCCTATGGATTAGTTCTTGAAGCCTGAAAAATTTATGTCCTGTATGACTGCTTCTCAAACTTTTGCCCTCAGAATAATTCCCGCACCTGAGTAGTCGCTTGAAGACTTTAGTCCCTCTTTAACATTTTTATAGGTCAGCGGCGGCAAACTGCAATGTGGCCATGGTGTTGTTTACGGAAGTGCTGCTGCTTTCAAATAATATTCCTGACACGCAGTAACGTGTTTCCACCTCACGTTAGAATCGTGAATGGGCTACATTAGTGACTCTGTAATTGGGTGTTTGGCGAGCTCACTGGAACCGGGGTCGTCCATCTTCAGTTTGCTGGTCGGTAAGATCTTTTGTGATTGACAAGCCAGCCGGGTTGGTTTGCCAAGTTCCAAATTAAGATTCCATTGTTTATGAAAAATAACTTCTAGAAAAATGTTTTTGATTTTTGGAGCGACATTTCATGGAAAATGAATCATTAAAGGTCCACGAAAAGGAAAAGTCTTCTAAGATAGAAGAAAATATTTCACACTTAAGTACCATTTTTACTTTTATTTTTTTAATTTTTAAAAAAAATCTATTTTTAATTACTTTTATTCTTTTATATTCTTTTTACTATTTTTTCATTTCTTTCTTTTTCTTTTTCTTCTTCATTGGCTGATCTTCTAGCCCCCAAAAAAGAAAAGAAAGGAAAAAAAAAGAAAAGAAATAAAAAAAATTGATTTTAAAAATATAATAATAAAAAAATTATTGAAATTGGTCCATGGAGGAAAAGATTTTCTTACCTAACGTAACGAAAAATATTTTAGCTTTTTTTCAGGTTTCACTAAATATGGAGAAAATATGATTATTTTCTCGAAAAAATATTTCTCTTAGAATATGTTTTTTTAGAAATATTATGTTTTTTTTTGTGAAACGAACAGAGTTTAAATGAAATGCAAGATGTATAGTTGATTGCAATATTGCTAATGAGGAAGAACAATGAAAAGACTAAAAGGGGGCAAAATGAAGAGACATAATTTTTCACGATGTTATCTTTTGATGCCAAAACTTTCTATTGGATCATTTAAATGCCGAATTAGAGAAAGAAAAAAAAAATGATTATTTAGGTGCTTTTGATGATGAATTTTGACGACTCGTCCCATGTAACAAAATTTTAACGTCCATGTAGCTTTCTTATAAAAAAGAAAGTCAATGGGTGACTTGCCCTTTGAACTCATTCTCTCTCAGTTCTCTTATCTCATCCCGGAACATGAATCACTTGGCTTGAAACTTAAGCTCTCCAAGAAGTCAGGATTCATCTTCAATGACGACCCCACCTTCCATAGCAAGCGCAATCTATTCCCCTTTTCCCCAACCCTCGCTTGACATCACCACCTTCATCTCCTTCTGTTCCCACTGTGCCTCGACCACCTGCATTAATGCCTCCTCCGATCTCCATGTTCCCTTCCGCGAGCTCCTCCGTTGAACCTTCATTACGTCTCTTTGTTATTATCAGTCCTCAAAATCCCACCATAAAAATTGCAATTCCAGCGAAACAAAATCACACAAAATGAAGTAGCAAACTCTATTGTAAGTTTCGGTCATTAATTTTTTGCCCCAAATCCACGGTTGTAAGGGTATGGTTTGAGAAAGAAGCTGAATTTTCCCCAAATCATCTATTGTGACGTTAGGGTTTGAAGAAAGGTTGAATAGACCTATCTTTTAGTCCACAAAATGAGTCGAGATTATTTGGGGCAATCATGGGTTAAATGGTATTGTTTAGGACTATCATTACTTGTTAGGTATACCTGCACACCTGATTTCCAGGATCTCACATCTGAGCACCATTTTCCTTTTTTAAAGTGACACTTTGATTTTTATTTTTTTGACGAGAAGTGACACTTTGATTCGATGAAAAGTTTTTTGCACCAAATTGAGTGTGTACAGAAGTGATAATAATTTTAGTGTCATTATAAGAAATAGCATGTTAGGAAGAAGTTGCAAAAAAAAATTAAAAAATAGGTCAAAAACAATGGTAGGACTCGGTCTCTGTCCAAACCATAAACATGAAATGGCGAAAATAAAACTAAGCACAAAGCGTAAGCCGCCAAATAAACTGAAATATATTTGGGAACCACCATCTCAAAGCCTCTTGAGCTCTAAAGCCCTTGGAGGCAAATATAGAGAAGCAACGCAAAAATTTTGCAAAAGAAATCCACAGAATAAGTGACTAGGGTCTTCAAGTCTTAAATTCATTTCAAATCCAATGCAAAATTCCCAATATCACCACCTTAGATACAATCAGGCAAAGCACAACCTTAAAAAGGATTTGTTTCTTTCCCCTAGCATGTGGAGATGAATTGTCTTCCCGGTCAAAGGTGTAATGCGCCACAAAATGAGAGAAATTCAAATCCTTCTGAATCTATTAGAAGATCCATGGCTCCAAATTCTCGATCGATAACTTTAGATGGAGGCTTAATTCATGTTTGAAACCATGTTACGTTAGCTCCTTGGCCAATGATTTGATTTTTTAGAAATGTAATTTAATTAGCACCACAAAATGAGTGAGAGAATTCAAATTCATCTAAATCGATTGGAAGATCCATGGCTCCTAATTCTTGGAAAGATTATTATAGATGAAGGCTTTATTCAAGTTTGAAATCAAGTTAATTTAGCTGCTCAGCCAATGATTTGATTTTTAGAGATGTAATTTAATTAATTTTCGTAGATAGACTAATCGAGTTGGTTGGATTTATATGCAGGGTTCTAGAATGATCTAGTTGAAATGTATTGCCTATAGAAAAAACTTATAGAATAGCATTGTAGAGTTCTCTGTGCAGAAATATATATAATTCTGATTGTAAAATGTTCATTCTTTACGGACAAAACTATGTTAGCTCCAGTGTTTAACTTTCCAAGATGTAATTTATTGATCTTTATGTGACTGCAAAAATTGAGTTAGTCAGATTTAAAACCGCAACCCTCTATGAGATGACTTGGTTGAAAAGCTAAAAACATTATCTTAATTCATGGATAAAACCTCACATTTGTTGGATTTCCTGAATCTCATAATGTTTCTCTTATGGATGATCATGCTTCTTCGGCCATACCATTTAACGATCAAGTTCACTGGATTTGCACATCGCCCTCAAGGGAAGTTATTTGACAGATCTAGTTTCTCGTACAAGACCAAATTTAGGACCAATGAATAAACTTCCCATAGGTGAAAGTTGAAAGTTGAGTAGCTCTTGAAAAGTTAGTTGATTTATTTAAAGTGACATCTTTTT
Organism: Eucalyptus curtisii; assembly: GCA_017140595.1. Taxonomy (NCBI): domain Eukaryota; kingdom Viridiplantae; phylum Streptophyta; class Magnoliopsida; order Myrtales; family Myrtaceae; genus Eucalyptus; species Eucalyptus curtisii. Next base: position 31,206,034 of record CM029498.1, read on the forward strand.
GTTAGGATGTCGGATAATCTACTTCCCTGAACTAAATCAAATTAGCTCCTTAGTCAATGATTTAATTTAAGCAAATGTAATTTAATGACCTTTCCACAAATGGAAAAAAAAAAAAAAGCAGTTAGTTGATTTTAGATCGTAGCCAAAGATGATCTGGCGAAATGCATGCTCATAAGAAATTTCAATTTCTTACAACCTTCCCATAAGGATTGTGAGGTTTATAGTTGACTTGGTCTTTTGAAATTTTTCATATGATTCCTATTAGTTATATCTTATCATCATCGATTTGGTTAGTCATATGACGCTGCAGGAATCGAGTAATGAGCCACCGTGATCCGTCTTGTGATTGCATGAATCCGAGTATTCAACAAGCATCACACGTGATGTTTCTTATATTATGCGTAACACCATCAAGATATTCATTCCATATCATAACGCTTAAAATGATTAATTAGCTCCTCAGCCAATTATTTTTTACAGAAATGTAATTTTATAGACTTTCTTGATGCAAAAAATGAGCTGGAGTTAGAGCGGTCGTCCTCTAGGGATGGTATAGTTGAAAAACATACTTTTGATCTTTATATTTATTGATTTGTTAAACATGTAATGTTCAACTACTTGTTAGCATGATTATGCTTTCCGAATTGAATTATGTTATCTCCTCAGCCAATGGTTTGATTTTTGGATATACGATTTGATAAGCTTTTAGTAAGTGCAAAAATTGAGTAACTCTTCAGGGGATGATTCTCAACTTGTGGATATTGATAACTCTCTTTAGGAGATGATCAGTTGAGAAGTTTGTTGATATCTTTAAACTCATAATGTTCAATGACATCTTTTTCATTTGGACGTTAGGATGATTTTTCTTGTTGAACTAAGCGAAGTCAACTCCTCAGCTGATGATTTGATTTCTAGAAGTATGTTGATGAGGTCTCCGTAGACACAATAATTGAATCTTCTTCCAGACTCTGTCTTAGTAGCTCTTGTTTGAATTATTGCTATTTCTTTTTTTTTTTTTTTTTGCACAAATTAGGGTCTCTTTGCCGAGGAGAGATCCGAGCCTTTAGAAGATGATCCAGTTGAAAAGGATGCTTACAGAAAGGTCAACCACTTGAACACTTGGTACAAGAAGATTACGCTAGAGAAAAGTTATTTATTTCTCTAATTAAGCACAGTGACGCTTACCGATTGCCCCATACCCCTCGCCATCCTTGAATTATATAAGGAAGTAATGATGATTTTCTTTCTTTTTCTTTATTACTACCAGATTTCACACATTTTGAACATTCCCTTATCATAATTTAGCGTATCTTTAATATTTCTTGTGATATTGGTAAACGTCATAATTTAGAACACCACCTAACGCCATCGCGAAGTCTCTCACCATCTCTCTCTCGCATGTGCTTGAGCTCGTATGTCGCAGCTATCAGAGCTCGAGCTTCGAAGCTATGAGCTCGACTTTGTGTGGGGCTCGTGTGACTCAACGAACTACGTGACAAAGCCTGCAGTGGCCATGCTGGCTCTATCACAAAGCTCTTGGCCTCCCATGTTGTGGCCACGGTGGACCTCGATATGGACAAGATTAGAGGCAAAGCCGTGACGACGATGGGCTCGGCTGGGATGCAGCGACCGAGCAGTTGTGGGGTAGGAAAGAGATGATGGGGGAGAGAGAAAGGCGGGTTATTTTGTTCATTTTTGGGACGAGGGTAGTTTGGGAAAAAGATAGCAAGTTGGTAGAAGATGAGTGGAGGAGATGTCAGAGTTAAAGAATAATAATGCCAACGTAAAATTTGTGTATATTTTCATTGGGTAACAACGAAGGTTACATTAGCCTATTTATAAGTTTCATGAAATATGACTGAATAAGATGGCATATCAATCAAGATATGCACAATTAAATAGAAATATTCACATATCTTGAGAGTCACAAAAAAACTATGATAATTATATTATATATCTCTAACATCCCTCTTAAATGTAAAGTGTGCATTGAAGATGTCAACTTGAGTATGAATACAAATCTAAACAAAGGTCCAACAACCAAGATGTGGTGGATGAGACTGCATCCTGAAGTGGTCGTCTATGGCAAAACTTTTAGATCTAGCTAGTCTAGAGCGACGAGTCTCGATGGTGGTGTCGATTCTCAAAACAACATGTAAAATGTCGAGAATCGGAAGGGAAATAGCAAGCAGCCGATGCGGCTAGCTTGCAAAACGGTAATTGAGTGACGTAATCTATATGGGACCGGCATCGTGGCATCAAGCGGCCTACATGGCTGGTTTGGAAAAAATGGTTACTAAGCGATGCGGTCTAATGAGGTTGGCATTGAAAGAAGAGCCACCTATGTGAAAGGCTTGATTGGGTGATGCAGCGATTGCATTTGGCATGAAAATACGACCATCATGGAATGGATTTAACTAAGCAATTGCTTATATGAGAGGGCTTTGAAAACTATGCAACAAAAGTTCGTTGGTTATCAAACGAGATGAATAATATTGAAATCAATGTTGACGGGAGAAATGTCAGGACTTATTTGGGGAAAAAATAACAAGAAGCAAAATTAGCTTCGTGTGCATTGGGTGCGAGTGCATCAAGTGCACTTTAGGATCGACTAGTGCTTTGATACCAAGTGAGATTTTATAGGAATACCATCAATTATTTTAAAATCTAAAACTATTAGATGAAAGTATGGTTTATTAGTTAAATATTCCAACACTCTCTCAAGCTTAGTTCGATTTTTTTGCCTAATACTAAATGTGGAAATATTTAATTGGGGAGACAATGAGGTTCAAAAATTCCAACTCGGGACTTTTTTTGTTTTAACACTATATGAGATTTTATGATATTGTTTGATTTTTTTTTTCCAACGCAAGGTGAATTAATACAAATCAACTTAAATTTGAATGAAGTTGTGTTCGTTGTTTAAATATTGTAATAATCAGACGTGACTCGAAATCGAATGACGAAGGTGCAAGCTTACGTCGGTTCAGGTTGTTTTATTGCAATTATCTCATTTTATGAAATGTAATGGAGTATCTGTCCCTGCGCAACCCAAGGCCATTTTCTAGCAATTGATAGAAAGCAAATATAACGCGTGGCTATCTTAAAACTGTCATCTGGACCACCTGAAATGAAAAGCTAAACGATGGAAACTGTTAATATATGCACTTTCAACTTCCAGAAGCCCCTTTCGAAGTGATCATAGAATTTGGGAAACTACATTATGAGAATTTCTAGGTCCCTCTGGGGCGATTGACTAACCAGCCAAGTTTTCATATTAAAACTATAGACATGAACTCCAGATCAATTTAAATTGCCCGCAGAAACGGCCACTTTCCAAAAATCCGCATAGAGAAGCTAATCCAAATTCAGGTACGTTCATCTTTAATATCTCTCACTATCCTTATATGGTATGCCTTCCCATGACAAGACACAACCAAATCTTTGTTACTAAGGAGAATGCACTCCACTTTATTTTAAAGTATTCCGCCCACTTGCATATTGTTTAAAATTTCAAATTGTATTTTCGACCATGCACGGAATTGATGACATGTTCGAGACTTCACTTTGCTTTCTTGCGATCCTCATCCATGTTATTTCACATTCCTTAACACCGCTTGTTTTTCGAAATTAAGGTGCGTTTGTTTCACGGAAAATGTTGGCCATTTTTTAAAAATATTTTTCCCGTGTCATTTTTCAAGAAAATGACAAAATTTTTCGTGCTCAACTAAATTAGCAATGCTAAAATATTTTCCGCGAATGCTCACAAAATATTTTCCGCTACCAAATTCTGGGCTAGCCGCTTAGCCGCGTTCGAGGCTTTCCAGATTGACGAGCGTGCTCGTATCGACGTGCCTGAGTATTTTCGACTAGCCGATCTTATCGATGACTAGCCAAGAAAAAGAAGATGGGAAACAAAGAAAAGAAAAAGAAAAAAAGAAAAGAAAAATGAAATTAAAAATAAATTCAATTAAAAAAGAAAAAAGAAAATTAAAAAATAATTGAATAAAAAGAAAAGAAAATTAATTTGAATAAAAAAGAAAAGAAGAATAAGAAAAGGGAGGATAAAGGAGAACAGGTGAGATGTGAGATAAGAGAGACTGGCGTATAAAAGCGGGAAACATTTTTCCTTAATTCTGTAAGACATTTTTCTTTCATGGAAAACATTTTCTCAAAGCGAATTCATTTTCCGCAAAACAAACGCCTAAAATTCGAAAACGTTTCCCGAAAATTATTTTCCGCAAAGGAACGGAGCTAGTATGAATTGATTATGTTACGACCAATTTTTCTAGGAGTAAACCACCTGAGGTTTAGCTAATGAATTGTTAAGCCTAGATTTAACCTCGGGCTCTCCCAAGCCCATACCAGTGCAACTTAATGTTCAAGTTTTTAACATGCAAAATGATTTTCAATTAGGAGTCTCCACTAATCTATTCTTGGTGGGTCGATTGGAAACAAGTAAAATAATGGGAGGACATTTTACTTCTACGAACCGTACGAGTCTTGGAGGCATTTTAATTTTAATTTTTCTAATGCCGCTTTCGGCACCCATTCTTTTTATTTTGAAAAATGTTTTGTGCAGTTTGGATTGATTTTAAATTTATTTCCCTAACATGTGAGGTGATCGGCGCAATCCACCAATTTAACACCCAGATAAACAATGGATAAAATGCAAAACTTACCTCTAAGCAACGTAAAAGCATACTGCCGATGTTAAATTAGAATCCACATCAACAACCCTATATATGATTTCTAATTAACACACAATTTATTTTTTGTTTTTGTGATTAATGAAAAGTTATTTAATATGCAATGCAAAATTAACTAAATGGCCTAATTCTAATGACATGCAATTTTTAATTAAATTAACCTAGCAAAAATACTAAATGGCATGCATCTCAATGAATCTAATCCTAATGACGTGCATATGACAATTTTTTATTTTTTATTTAAAAAGAATGCAATCTATCCTAGAGATTGAAACTAATTTATTCTAAGACACTTTTTTATTTTTTTTATGAAATTCGGACTAGAAAAATGTGAAAATTATCTAATTAGATTAAGATCCTATTCAATTTTATATTAGGAATTAGGTTGTGCTAAATCCTAATTTAAACAAAATATTATCTTAATCAAATAATCCTAAAATGCCGTCTATTTAAGAAAATGCCTAAACTTATAATAAATTAAGAAAAATATTATCTAAAAATTAAACTAAGTGCAATTTAACCTTAATATGCAATAACCTAAAAAAGATGCCCTAGTTCTACATGATATATACATGATGACTTTTTTTTTAATTAATTTCGAAATTAAAATTTAACATGCAAGTCAAATAATAATAAGATAACATCTTTATATGTTTCTTTTTTTGTTTTTTCATGATTCAAAATAAAATTCCTATTCTAAATGTGCATAATACAATAAAAAAAAACAAACCTAATCCTAATTCGAACATTTTTTATTTTTTTCTTTTTATTTGAAAATTCATGATAAATAGAATATTATATGCTAT
>CM029498.1:31211648-31214148 GCA_017140595.1 Eucalyptus curtisii
GATTTCATCTAATCTATTAGAAATTTCTATATCTTGTTTGGATATATACTTAAACATGTATTTTTTTCTAGATAATTCTTTCTATTTCTAGATAATGAGATAATGTGGTTTTTTTCTTTTTTCTAACGAATCTTTATTTTGTTTTGCCTTTGATCATATTATCATATTGGATCGAACAAGATTGAGTAATCTAATAAAAACCTTCGCGGGCGAATATTTACTCTTTCAATATCTATTTTAGTTGTAGGGTTAGCTCATGAATTCTCGGAATAAATGAATTGGTCCCTGGTTCGTTCCGCCATCCCACCTAATGAATTATTAGATTCATTTTTCAATAGAATCTTACGTATTCATGGGTTCCATCGTTCCCGTCGCTTCGCAATTAATGGTTAGGTTTGAATTTACAATGGAGCCCCTCATGAAATTTGTTCTTGAGTCAATCTTTTTAGTCTTTATTGGCTCGAGGCTCTTGATTTTTTCTATGAATAGATTCATATATTTTTATGCATGAATCAGTATTGATGCTTTATTACACTGCCTTTTATGAGATGACTCATAAACCTTACATATTGGAATCCTATATCATTGATATTCTTTTTCTTTCTCTCAACCTTCCTTTATCTGCATACTTTTTTTATATCATAATCAGATTGATTTTTTTTTGTTTATGTAAGAAAGATTGTTAGCCAATGATATGACCAATATATCATATCTTGACTGCTTTTTTGTATCCAGATAATGTGAAACGATGAGTTGGTTATTAGTTATATAGTTATTAGTTCGTGTAGGGTCTGTCCATTTTTTGAATTTTATCCTATAAAAAAACCAACGAGTCGCACACTAAGCATAGCAATTATATGAAATCATCAATCAAATTTTTATTCAAACCTATAGAATTGCTTATTTTTTTGATTTAAGAGAAAAAGCATGAAAAAGAAAAAAGTTTTTTTTGATTCTATTTTTTTTTTATCAATGGATATAGTGTAAAGAGTAAAGCCAGGGAAAGTATTCTTATTCCCAAAATATCCAAATTTTGATGCCTAATACTCCATAGACCGTTCGACTCCATAGGAACAATAATCCATTTTAGCTCGAATGGTTGTAGAGGAACCCTACCTTCTCTCATCCATTCGACACGTGCAATTTCTTTTCCGTCGAGGCGACCTCCAATTTGTACTTGAATTCCTTTTGTATCTGCCTGTTCGTTTAATTCAATAGCCTTTTTTATTGCTTTGCGAAATGAAACTCTATTCTTTAACTGTCCGGCTATAAATTCTGCAAGAATATTAGGGTGCCCATAAGGGTTTGTAATTCTTGTAATAGCAATGTTGAGTTTTCGGTTCCACAATTAAGTTCTTTTTATACATTCATCTGTAATTCTTCGATTCTTCGCGTCTTACCTTCTAGTAATAACTTTGGGAATCCCATATAAATTATGACTTGAATCAGATCAATTCTTTTTCGAATTTCTATGCGTGCAATTCCCTCCACACCAGAGGATATTTCACATTTTTTTGTAGATAATTCTTGATACAATTTCGTATTTTTTGATCTTCTTTGCAGACCATCGGAATAATTTTTGGCTTGTGCAAACTAAATAGAATGATGACCTTGGGTTGTACCAAGTCTGAAACCAAGTGGATTTATTTTTTGTCCCATAATTCCCCACCCTTACCCATATAATGATATGTCATATCTGTATACTTTTTTTTTCCATTCGTATTTTTTTAAGCAAAAGAAATCTTCTTCTTCATAGAAGGATTTATCTTCAATACAATCCTTATATGACAAGTGGGTCTTTTTTATTGCATAACTCCGCCCCTCGAGCTCGAGGTTTTAATTTTTTCATAGTAGTACCCTCACCCCCCAGCTTTACTAATAACTAAACTTGCTTCATTGAAACCCATATTATGACTCAGCATTTGTTGCTGCAGAATAAACCAACTTAAAAATGGGATAACACGTTTCGATAAGGCATAGTTCGAGCATCATAAGGCGTTCCTCATAGGAACGTCCACGAATCTGATCAATTATCCTTCGTGCTTTGTGAGCAGACATAGATATATGTTGACCTAAAGCATATACTTCTCCATATGGGTTCTTATTTCTCTTCTTTGGCATAAGGTTCACCTCTTACTAATGATCACTAATCATCTATTTATTAACTTATTCATGTTGTTAACGTTAACGACGAGATCTATTATCATTTTTCGCATGTCCACGGAAATTTATAGTAGGTGAAAATTCTCCCAATTTATGGCCTACCATACGATCTGTTATATAAATAGGTAAATGTTCCCTTCCATTATGGATAGCAATAGTATGGCCGATCATTGTAGGTATAATGGTAGATGCCCGAGACCAAGTTATTATTATTTCTTTTTCCGCCTTTGTGTTAAGCTTCTCAATTTTCTTAATAAATGATTCGCTACAAAAGGATTTTTTTTAGTGAACGTGTCACGATTAATTACTCCTATTTACTACTTTCATTACGGCGACG
>CM029498.1:31216648-31219148 GCA_017140595.1 Eucalyptus curtisii
GTTTCGCTCCTCTATCTTCCAAAAGGAAAAAGATCTCTGAGAGCTGTTTCCTGGATCCGAAAGAGAGTACTTGGGTTCTCCCAATAACGAAAAAAAGTGTATCATGCCTGAATCTAACTGGGGTTCGCGGTGGTGGAGGAACTGGATCGGAAAAAGAGGGATTCTAGTTGTAAGATATCTAATGAAACCGTCGCTGGAATTGAGATCTCATTCAAAGAGAAAGATATCAAATATCTGGAGTTTCTTTTTGTATATTATATGGATGATCCGATCTGCAAGGACCATGATTGGGAATTTTTGGATCGTCTTTCTCCGAGTAAGAGACGAAACATAATTAACTTGAATTCGCGACAGCTATTCGAAATCTTAGTTAAAGACTGGATTTGTTATCTCATGTTTGCTTTTCGTGAAAAAATACCAATTGAAGTGGAGGGTTTCTTCAAACAACAAGGAGCTGGGTCAACTATTCAATCAAATGATATTGAGCCTATTTCCCATCTCTTCTCGAGAAAGAAGTGGGCTATTTCTTTGCAAAATTGTGCTCAATTTCATATGTGGCAATTCCGCCAAGATCTCTTCGTTAGTTGGGGGAAGAATCCGCCCGAATCGGATTTTTTGAGGAACATATCGAGAGAGAATTGGATTTGGTTAGACAATGTGTGGTTGGTAAACAAGGATCGGTTTTTTAGCAAGGTACGGAATGTATCGTCAAATATTCAATATGATTCTACAAGATCTAGTTTCGTTCAAGTAACGGATTCTAGCCAATTGAAAGGATCTTCTGATCAATCCAGAGATCATTTCGATTCCATTAGTAATGAGGATTCGGAATATCACACATTGATCAATCAAAGAGAGATTCAACAACTAAAAGAAAGATCGATTCTTTGGGATCCTTCCTTTCTTCAAACGGAACGAACAGAGCTAGAATCAGACCGATTCTCTAAATGCCTTTCTGGATATTCCCGGCTATTCACGGAACGTGAGAAGGAGATGAAGAATCATCTGCTTCCGGAAGAAATCGAAGAATTTCTTGGGAATCCTACAAGATCCATTCTTTCTTTTTTCTCTGACAGATGGTCAGAACTTCATCTGGGTTCGAATCCTACTGAGAGGTCCACTAGAGATCAGAAATTGTTGAAGAAAGAACAAGATGTTTCTTTTGTCCCTTCCAGGCGATCGGAAAATAAAGAAATAGTTAATATATTCAAGATAATTACGTATTTACAAAATACCGTCTCAATTCATCCTATTTCATCAGATCCGGGATGTGATATGGTTCCGAAGGATGAACTGGATATGCACAGTTCCCATAAGATTTCATTCTTGAACAAAAATCTATTTTTGGATTTATTTCATCTGTTCCATGACCGGAACAGGGGGGATACACGTTACACCACGATTTTGAATCAGAAGAGAGATTTCAAGAAATGGCAGATCTATTCACTCTATCAATAAGCGAGCCGGATCTGGTGTATCATAAGGGATTTGCCTTTTCTATGGATTCTTACGTATTGGATCAAAAACAATTCTTGAATGAGGTATTCAACTCCAGGGATGAATCGAAAAAGAAATCTTTATTGGTTCTACCTCCTCTTTTTATGAAGAGAATGAATCTTTTTATCGAAGGATCAGAAAAAAATGGGTCCGGATCTCCTGCGGGAATGATTTGGAAGATCCAAAACCAAAAATAGTGGTATTTGCTAGCAACAACATAATGGAGGCAGTCAATCAATATAGATGGATCCGAAATCTGATTCAAATCCAATATAGCACCTATGGGTACATAAGAAATGTATGGAATCGATTCTTTTTAATGAATAGATCCGATCGCAACTTCGAATATGGAATTCAAAGGGATCAAATAGGAAATGATACTTTGAATCATAGAACGATAATGAAATATACGATCAACCAACATTTATCGAATTTGAAAAAGAGTCAGAAGAAATGGTTCAATCCTCTTATTTTTCTTTCTCGAACCGAGAGATCCGTGAATCGGGATCCTAATGCATATAGATACAAATGGTCCAATGGGAGCAAGAATTTCCAGGAACATTTGGAACATTTCGTTTCTAAGCAGAAGAGCCGTTTTCAAGTAGTCTTCGATCGATTACGTATTAATCAATATTCGATTGATTGGTCTGAGGTTATCGACAAAAAAGATTTGTCTAAGTCACTTCGTTTCGTTTTGTCCAAGTTACTTCTCTTTTTGTCCAAGTTTCTTCTTTTTTTGTCTAACTCACTTCCTTTTTCTTTGTGAGTTTCGGGAATACCCCATTCATAGGTCCGAGATCCACGTCTATGAATTGAAAGGTCCGAATGATCAACTCTGCAATCAGTTGTTAGAATCAATAGGTCTTCAAATCGTTCATTTGAAAAAATGGAAACCATTATTATTGGATGATCATGATACTTCCCAAAAATCGAAATTATTGATCAATGGAGGAACAATATCACCATTTTTTTCAATAAGATACCAAAGTGGATGATTGACTCA